>JAYDZK010000056.1:69481895-69493953 GCA_034509185.1 Euphonia xanthogaster | reverse complement strand
GGGTGAGAAATTGAGGGTTTGGGGTTTTTAGTGTGCTGTGGATGGAAGCAGATGGAGGCACAGGGTGCTGTCCTGGGCTTCTCCTTCATGCTTCTTCTTCCTTCTTCTTGGGTTTGGGTGAATTACATGGGTTCACTGATCTGATAGAACATAAATCACAAACCCTCTGGAATAATTAGTTTCCTATCAGATCAATAAGCTGATCTAACACGTCCTGAGGTCACCTGATAAGTAGATCCAACGCATGGGGTGAGAAGAGAAGAACCACTCCTTTAGGCTACATTCCTCAATGATGAGGAGGGGGGGAAATCAACAATTCCACTAATTGACATTCTCTGGAGTCAGGATATCTCCCTGTAGATGAAAGAAGCAATTAGCCTGGGTCAGAGGAAATAAGAAGGAGGAAAATGCTGTTGAACACAGCCTCTGCAGGCAGCTCTGCTGGTAGAATGGAGCCTCTGCTTTGCTCCAGATAGAGAGCCTGACCCTGTCCAGGGCTCCCAGCTGGTAGCTCTGGCTGGAAGATTTTTGGGGGGTCATTGGTACCAGTGGCACAGGATCCTCTTCTGGGTTAGTGCAAAGCATCAGTGTGACTGAACAAGCACTGACTGGGTCATTAGCCTGCCTGCCATCAGCACCAGATATCCTCCCACTGTGACACACACAACCAAAGCCTGTGCATGCTCAGGCAGTAGAAACAGTGGTATCTTACAGCTTAATATGTTTTGCAATCTGTTCTTGACAGGAAAAGCAGTTGTTCTCATTTCAAAACTATTTTTTTTATCTGCAATTAATGATTTCCAGGTCTAGCTGTGCTCTGTAGGATTTGTATTTCCTTCATGGCAGTGAATCCTAATACGAGGCCATTTTCTTTGAAACATCCAGTCAGACTAACACAAAACAAACTCCAAAGCCAAAGCATGAGATTTGCTTTTCCCTGGCAGACAACACCAGAAAAGCAAAAGGGCTTATTATTCTCTGAACCAGCATCATCTTGCCAGAATCATCTTGCCCATTCAGTGCAGTTTTGAACAGAGAACAATTTTTAATTGCAAGCCTCTATTCAGAGGCTCACCCACTGTATGGTCCGTGCCATGTATGTACCATGATGAGTCTTCCAGCCTGAAATGATGGGTGCCATATTTGGGACCTCCAGGTTTCTTTTACTGATCATATGATATGCAATGTGTCAAAAAGGATAGAAGATGCTACTTTGCAAGATGAACAGCTACTTTTCTGGAAGCTTCTTTTCTTCCTTTTCACACCATTTCACAGCCTTCTTGCTTAGGAAGCCCCCAAACCTCATAACAGTGGTTGCCTGTGACTTTCACACAGCGTTAAAAATGACATTTGAAAATCATGTTTATTGCCAGGATTAGTTTAAAATAGTATTAAGAAGGAAAGAATTTGTGAGGGAAACACAGTGATCTCAATATCCTACTTTTCCTCTCACTGGCAGTTGCTAGCTACATTTGACTTAAGCCAGGGTTTTTCATCTTTCCAACAACCCTCTCATTTGAATCATCTAGAAGGAAATCATACACAGTACAACACAAATAAATTCCCTGTCTCACAGCTGGCTTCTCTGTTTCACAGATCTCTTCAGGATCTGGTAGACTTCAGCATCTGCTTTTCTTCACACAGTTATCTTCACTGCTGCTGTCCAGTTGCACAAAAACCTGCTCTTTTTCAAACTGTAGGAGACAAAGGACCTTTCTCTGTTCTGGAAGCAGCAGAAGATGACCTGAGTTCCTCCCAAGAATTGCCTTTGTTTGTTCAGTAATTGCTTGAACAAATGGGAATGAGCTTCATGTGGAATATCTGGAAGGGCTTCACCTGTGGTTTGCATTATGTGAGATATACAGGGCCCTGTGGCTGAGAGGACCTTATTTATGTGGGCTTTTATGTGGTTTTTTTCATACCTTTCCTCACATGCATTCCTTCCCCCCTTCCCTCTTTTTTTTTTTTTTCCAATGGGGCTGGTAGGAATTTGCAGTATGTTTGTATTTAATACCAACTCTATAATGAATTTTAAGCAATTCCCATTAAACTTTCAGCAACTGACAGTCTTTTTCCAGAGCAGGGTGAGATAATACTGCATTTCACCCTTGAGATTTTACTAGGCACCCTTGTTGCAATCTGGATGACATTTTCCATAAAATCATTATGTTGTGGATACCTTGGCCATGAAGTGCTTTAAGTGATACTATTTTTGCAAGCCATTTAACATCTTAATCAAATCATGGGCCATTTTCTGTAATTACCACAGCTGGTGTAATACGTGTGTCACTCTTTATGGACTAGACACAAGATTACCAGAGATGTTCTTTAATGGTGTTACAGCAGAACAACAAGAAAAGTAATCTATTTTTAGCCTGTAATTTTCCCAGCATCATAAGCAAATCCAAGCCATATCTTAACTTGTTGATCTAAAATTCCCTTGACTATATTTAGATATGGGTTGGTGTCTGTCTCAAGGCTTGTTTTGCTGTTAACAGCACTCACCTTTTATCATCTTAGCAGGTTCTTTCTGCCCTGGTCTATTTACTAGAAATTTTGTTCTTATTTTGTTGTATTTTTGTGTACTCCAGCTTTTCTGTGCACATCTCTTTCATTTTATCTTCATGAGCTGCTGTTCTTCCATAGTTTCAGCTCTCCCAATGGGAGGTCAGGCCGACTTTTGTTCTTTCACATTTGTTTCCTTTACATCTGATTTACATTTTACTCACAGTAAGAGTATTTTGTTCACTGCATGACATGAGTTTTACCTACTCATGCTGAATAGTTATTTAACTGAAAAAAATGTTACTGAGACTTGGCTTGCACAACTGTGTCCAGCTCAAACTCGTTGAATTTCAGGTGCTGGGGCTGGATTTTCCTGACAAAAGGAAGGTGTCTTCCAAGGCCTCACTTAAAACAGCAGTGGGCTAGTCAATATAGTCAATATAGTTAATATGGGCTATGGAGCAGTTCTTATTCTGATGTAGGGACCTGTATTCACTCACTTGAGTCACACCTTGAGCTGTTCTGGCTACACTGGCTCTGTTAACAGTGCTGGGGTTCCTTCCCAGGCAGGAGGAGACACCTGGATTGCAAACTGCTGTAGTCAGAGGAGACAAAGCCCACCTGAAACACAGCTGCCATTTGGGCAGTTCCCACGAAGAACCTCCCATACAGAGGATTTCTTTTAGACACAGCTGTAGTTACTAATGGGAAGCTTTTACGAGATGTTTTTATTCTTGTGAATTTAACTGGGCATTTTCTCCCAGTCAGTTCCTTCCATTGCTTCATGAAGCTTCACTGGTTGATTGCAGTTTTTGGACTTCACCTCTGACTATTCAGACCTGTTCTGCTTCTTCATTTTGTCATGAGGTTCTGTAGCATCATCTGGTTTCATTTTCAAAACTTGTAATCAGATCCTGTTCTGTAGCCAATTCTCAGAGTCTTTAGCAAGCTAAAGCTCTGTGCCTCTAGCAACCCTTTTCTGAGGGTCTCTTGGTCCCTACACTATTCTGAGCTCAGATTTGATTTTGAAAATTACATGATCAACAGTACTTCCAAACATTGTAAATATCTGAACAGATTTCCTCTTGGTTTCAGTTGTACAGTGGCCATGTCTCAAATATTTCAGTCTTTCCAAGAGCACAATATTTTCTCAAATTTCTATAGCACAGGATTTCTCATTTGCAATCTGGTGCTTCTGGTCCTGCAGTACTCAGAGTTACCTTAATTCATCTTTCTTTTCATCAGCCCTGTCTCCTTTTTAAAGAAAAATTGTGTTATTTTATTGAACCTACTTCAACCATATCCTCCATTTCAGGAGAATTTAATATGCTTTGAACTTTTTTTTTAGTTTCTCATCCACAGTGTTCTCTCCTTACCACTCCTTCTGGTCTTTTTTTTTTCTAAATGTCATCTTTTGTTTGTACTCTGCTGCATGTTAGGTTGCATCAAAGAAATCACCAGATTAGTGATAAAAAAGGCATCTCTCATACAAAAAAAGGGTCATATGCATACATATATATATATATATAAGTCACAAAGATACAAGAGAGGAAGGAATTTGTGAAGGAGAAACTAAAAATATTCCACTGAGCCAGATTCTGTCACCAAGTATCAGTGACAGCAGTTGCTGAACTGGGGAGTGTTCCAGCCTCTCAGGCAATGGGTCACTTTGTTATAGCCACAAACCCACTCTGTCATCTGCCTTGCTATCATCTCAGTGCTCATCTGTGCTTGGTTTTATGTTTGCATAGCTCTGTCATACTTTATATTTCCTCATATCCTATTGGCATTCAAATGGTTTCCAACCTTCGTTTTTATTTTTGTGGATTTCTCTTCTCCAGGGGAGGTGGGAGCCCTGGGTGGCAGGATTGTGTTAGCTGAAAACAGGGTTATCTTTCATTGAACACTTAGAGGTTCACACATCACACACAGGCTGTAACTCCCTGGTTAAATATTGCTGTTAATGCAGCTCTTTTTTCCCCCAGCCATTTCCATTTGTCCCAGCTTGTAGCAAAGGTTAAGCCAGCTTGATTTGCAGTAGTTTCCTTTTATCCTTATGCTTTTAGTTTTCTGAAGTCATATTTTCTGTATTGAGGAATTTTCATCTCAAATTTTTGATACAGATTTCTGCATATGTAGAATACCTTGTCTTTCCCAATCTAAACATGATTGTAGGATTTTCTGTTTCCTTTCTGTCTTGTTCTGCTGCTCCCACCAGCTTTCATTTTCTCATTTTGCCCTCTTTTCCCAACTTCTTTTTTATCTTCCTCTGAAATGAGCCATTCTGCCTTGAACCCTCCTTCCTCCTCGTTATCTTTGCCTTTCCTGGTGCTCCCCTTTAACTCAGCCTCTCCCTTCCTCATTTACACTCCTGCTCCTTCTCCAGAGGACAGGAACAGGTAAAAGCTGTGACAGGATCACCTGTCCCCTGTGCCTGGCTTCCCCCAAGGCTGCATCTTCTCTCCAAGGCTGGCTGTGCACCTGTCCGCTCCTGTGATCATTTCTGCAGAACTCTGCTCCTCCAGCTGGTCCCCAGAGGACCCAGATTCGTGCTGTGAATAACGAGGCTTCCCTCCCTCCAGTCTGTTCTGACTATCACTCCTTTTTTCTCTCCCTGCCCACTCATTTTCTATGTTTAATGTCCATGTGACACCATTCTTCTCTCTCTTGTACTCAGCCTCTCGTTACAACCGGCTCCTGGCTTTCCATTTTTGCTTCCCAGAGCTGATGATTTCATTTTTTGCACTGAAATCTCTGCTCCTCTGCTAGATCAGCTGCTTTATTTCTCCAGATAAGCCCTGTTTGTTTTGCTTTCTTCATGACATTTCAGCATGCTCATGTTAATTCCATCAGCCAAGCTACTGAGAACATTAAACATGTAACTTTTTTAATTTTTCAGGTTTTAGAGAGGTCAAGGAGAAATGTGTCAGAATTGCAAGTTGAAGAGGTTGACTTCTCCAAGCTTTGCCATTATTCCTAAAGCATCACGAAACAAACAAACAAACAAAAAGAAAGGATACTATTGTCATACTAGGAAGAGTATAAGAAAATCTCTGTGAGATTTTCAGGCTGCTGGGAAAAGCTTGAAAGAAAACAAGCAACACTCTGAAACAGAAAGAAATTAAGTAATCCTGAATCTTTGGAAATGACAGTGAAAGAAAACCAGAATTCCTCAGCAAGGGCAGGGGGAAGGGCTTTTAAATAACAAAGAACTGCAGAGGGGATTGCAAAAGCTCAGACAAATGAAGCAACCCTGCTCAATCAAAACCAGGAGTGAGCAGCAGCAGCCAGAGCCCCCAGGGCTGCTGGTGCTTCTGGAGCAGCTGCAGCAGAGGAGCTCCCTGCCACATGGCCACCCTGCTGCAGGAGTTGTGCAAACCCTCCTGGGTGGGTTAACCTGCCTGCAAAGGAGCCCCAAGACTCGTCAGATGGATGCCCCAAGGTGTGTGGTAGGAGATGGGACAGTGCAATTGTCCCTTTAATAATGTGGGGAAAGGAGAAGGTTTGCAGAGGAAAGGATGTGCTTGATTTCTTCTTGATGATAGGCAGAGTTTGTGTCTAGCACCACTTACAAAGATTGCCTGTTGCAACAGAAAAACAAGCAGAAGAAAGGATGTTTTTTTAACAAGAGTGGTTCAGTTTATGTGATTGTGAAAGAAAATGTTTTACCAGTCCAGCTATCCCAGGAACAATTTCTTCTGCTTTGTTGACCATCAGTGAAAAGATCATGTAAACTAGCAGTGCTGTTTATACCAGCAGCAGAAAATACAACATTTCCAGTAATGCTATGAGGTAAAAAATAAAAGTGAAAGAGATGAGAACATCAGATTTCCAGTGTAATAATAATTGTAGTGCAATAGGAATGCTCACAGCAGAATACATCTGTGAAAGAGAGGAATCATGAAGTGTAGAAGAGGGTGGGGTTATAGACTGCATCCAGCACAAGGAAGGAAGGAAGGAAGAAAGAAAGAAAAAGAAAGAAAGAAAGAAAGAGAGAAAGAAAGAAAGAAAGAAAAAGAAAGAAAGAAAAAGAAAGAAAAAGAAACAAGAAAGAAAGAAAGAAAGAAAAAAAGAAACAAGAAAGAAAGAAAGAAAAAGAAAGAAAAAGAAAGAGAAAAAGAAAGAAAGAAAGAAAGAGAAAAAGAAAGAAAGAAAGAGAAAAAGAAAGAGAAAAAGAAAGAAAGAGAAAAAGAAAGAAAGAAAGAAAGAAAGAAAGAAAGAAAGAAAGAAAAAGAAAGAAAGAAAAAGAAAGAGATGGGCAACTGTGTGGAACCACATTTAAGAGACATGCTAAAAAATAGCCAAAAAAATAGCTAAGAATCCCAGAAACCACCCAAAGGGGGCTGCAATCAGGAGATGCTTCCATGTTCCCACAGGAGGCAACATAGTGGGGTAGACATCACCATGCTGTAGTAAAGGAAGTCGAAGTGGCTGAAAGTTCAAATTGGTTCTGGAATTGTTGTTCAAGGGACAGGTGCTCCAAAAGGGTTCCAATATCTGAAGACTGTATTCACCCCCCAGAAAATATAAACCCATGTTCACCCAGTAAAGCTATGCTAGATGTTGATTGGCAGCTCCTAGGAACTGCTAAAACCACCATACTGAGGAAAAAATGAAAGTGGGAAAAAGATAAAATTGGGTTTGGAGCAGTTGTCACTGGAAAAAAAAAAAAAGCCAAACAGCAACCTACCAACCAACCAACAATGACAAAATAAAAATAAAGGGAAACCCTCAAAACAAATAAACCCCAAACCAACCTAAATACCCAAGCCAGGTCTGTTCAGTTGCAGACCTGGAGGAGACCTGATTGGGTTTTGGACGTGTGCTGTATTGCTATACTGCAGATATAAGTTGTTACAGCCAGTTCCTAGGGAAACTAGAGAAAGGAAAGAAAATATTCCAAGAAAAATAGGAGAAATTATCAGCTACTTTTACTGTGATTGCCAGCAATGAAAGAGTTTGATGTAGAAGGAGAGCTTGGTTACTCTGGTGATAGAGGGGAATCTATAAATGATTTCACAGGTATACCCAGGATTAGGAAAAAAGGAACAAAATACAGTTGAGATAATTCAGCACTTCCTTTGGTGTCACAGCCTTTCCTTGCTTTTCACCATGAAGGCACTGTAGTCCTTCCAAGACAGGAAGTATTGGATCAGTACTGCTTAAGTAAAATCCCAGCTCCTTGCCCAGACATCACAGAACACAGGTATGTTTGTGGAATGACATTCAGCCCGTCGTGTATCTGTCAGGTTATTTGTTACCCAAAGCCAAAACCCCCAAAAAGTGACATGAGAAACCTCTGGCAAGTACTTTCCTGCAAAAGCATCACTGCTGACTGGTGTTTAGATCCCATCCCTTAAGCATTTCTTCAGAAAGAATCAGCCTTGTGAGGACCAGGCTACCAGCAGACAGGGAACAAGGAGCTGAACAAAATGTATACAACATGGTCTAACAAGTCTGGGTCTAACAAGACAACCTTGCTTTGCTTAGAAGGAAACACAAAACTAGAAAATCTGAAGAGGAAATGAGAAGTGGGTCAGTCCTTGAGATAAGCAGAATCATAAGAATTACTTTTTTATATAATTTTATTTTGTTTCTTTGCAACAGATTCTCTATGTGCCAAGACCTGCAGGGAATCTCAAATGAAAGTAATGCTTAATTTGCTCCCCTATTCACCGTGTGCCTCAGCAGCTGAAGAAAACAGGGTGTCTTTGTAACATTTAACAACTGTGTTTAAGGAGCAACAGCAAATGAAGAGGAAAACCAGAAGCCTGTCACGTACTTCAAGCACTGCAAACACACAAACAAACCCAACCCAGCATTCTGCCCCAGTGGAAATGAAAGTCTTACTAATGACACAAACTTTTGAGTGGCTTATTGAATATTTGGTATGGTTTGTTTCTGTTGTAAAAAACAAAAACAAAAAAACAACAACAAAAAAAAAAAACCCAACAAAAAAACCCCTAACTCAATGCATTTAGTGGCGTGTAATCCAAAATTACACCTAATCCAAGTGGCACAATCCAAAATTACTGAACAAATATTTGCCCAGAGTACCAGAATGCTGCTACTGCAACTTGGCAGCTTTCTTTTTGAGCTGAGCACTTCCCAGGGAGGGCAGGCACAGGCACTCGTGTTCTGTCAAGAGCTGCAGTTATGCAATAACACAACAGGAACGAGCTTAAATCACAGAAAAAAAAACCAGCAAACAAAACCCGAGGCCTTTGCTGACCTTACAGCAAGAGCAGTCTCAGCACCAGCTGAAACTGGGACCAGTTAGGGATGCAGGGCTGAAAGAGCCTGCTGGAAGCTGGCACAAAGCTGGGTGGGGCTGGGGGAATGAGCCAGCTCTGCCAGGCTGGCAGTGACCTCCCTCTCACTGACCAAGTGCTCAGCACAAATTTACCATCTCTGTGCTTTTGAAGGCAAGTGCTTTATGATTTTTCCACAAGGGATGCAGATATAAATGAACGTAGGGAAAATGCAGCAGGCAGGTGGATGGCCTTGACCACACAAACAGACTGTCACACAGCTATAAAATACAAGCTAAAAACAAAAAAACACCTCTTTCCCCACCCTGCAGAGCCTCTTAATGGATTTCAGCAGTGAGTAGGCCACAAAGTTGTTTTTCTGAAATAAACATGTTGCAGTTATTTCCTTCCCTAAATATACAAAGCAGGCAATAATGCTGAAAGAATTTCATCCAAAAAGAAATTGAAATCAATATTGCAATACATGATATTGGTGAAGCCCTGATTTGGCTAAAAGCTCTTAATTTTCAGTATGGTGTTTGTGCTGCTGGCAGGGTGCTGCCCAGCAGTGATTCATCAGCAAGGAAAATAGATCTCTGGAGCTGGGCTCCTCTGTCCATACCTAGTCACCAAAATAAATTGCCTGATTTTCAAGCTTGCCAGGAACCAGCAGGTCCCAGGAGCACACGTGTGACAGGGAACAATTCCACAGCAGATCAAAGCTAAAGCAGCATCACCACAGTCCCCTAAATTGCAGGGGAAACGGAGCCTTTAGTGCCATTTGGAAGGTATTTCATTGTTTTTGCTTTTCAGTTCCAGGTCTCCAGTCTGTGATCCACTGAGGAAGATGCTAACTCCAGAATCACCTGTTGGTGACCAAATTTGACAAAGTGGAGACCAAATCAGGGATTTCTCACCTGACATTTCAGGTCCATTTTCTAAAGCTATGCCAAATCACTTACATGTCCAAATATCTTCTAACCCAGGATAATGTAATGAATTTTAAATCACTGTCCCTGGATGACTGACACAGGACAGTTTCAGAGACCTTAAACTCATTTAGATCAGCTTTCTGTGGAAAAAAACATAGCATTTTGATATTCATGCATTATGGCTGATGTTTCCTTTCTTGATGCAAGCATAAAATTAAAGGTCTGTCTTCAGAATTAAAATTAAAGGTCTGTCTGATATTTCCTGAGCTGCATCTTATATTTTCTAGGGCCAAGAGACCAGAAGTGAAACTACCTTGGGCAGATGCTATTGACCCTAATTGGTGCCACTCAGGCAGAAAGAAGTGGCCCCAAAACACCACAATAAATCAGGATATTACAAATAATTTATTCATAATTAAAGCCTCGGGCTCCCGTGGACTACGAACATTCACATTTCAAGACATAAATGAGAAAAATAAAATGTGGCTAATAAATTCACTCCCATTGAAAAATAAGTTTTTCTGTTTGGCTCAAACAAATGCAGTTGGAAATGACTTACTGAACATCTAGAAAACAAACCCCAAATGCTTCATCTTTATCACACATCACCAGCTACACAAATGGACCCAAATTCTAACCATGGCAGGATCACCAAGGGTCCAGTACCATTGGAGACTATGCATGTTGCTAGAAAAAAAATTATTCATTAATATTTACCCCAGTAGAACCAAAAATCAATTTAACCTCAGAATAAAAAACCCACTGTTTGTTCTGACATACCAGAAAAAATTACTTTTTCCAGTTTCAGCTACATCTGATCCAATATTGCTTTAATGTAGTGTGAGAAGCACATGTGTAGCTTTTTTAGAGCAAACTGTACTAGTTAAATAGAGTCATGGGAGGTTATTCATAACAAAATTACACAGTAGATCTCTTTCAGTGGAAGATCAAAGCAAAAAAATCCCCAAAAACCCCAGAAGAGCCCTCATTATGTCCCATTTTTGTTATATATTAAGCTTAGCTCTCCTCTTCCACCATGGTTTTCCATCATGGCACAAGTGTGACTGACCCAAGGAGGACCAGAAGTTAAAATGCTTGGTCTCAACTGCACCTACAGCAACTTGCAGTGCACAGGGAAGTGCAGTGCCACTCCTGGTGCAAGGAGCTGCATTAGACCTGCAGATCCCATAATGCTGAGCACATCTGGCACAGCTCAGCTGTATTTCCAGTGGAATTCAGGGGTGAGGAGCACGCAGGGCTCCTTCATCTGTCGAAGAACGACCTAGAATTTTCACATGGAAATCCATGGGGTTATTACCATGAGCTTACGACATTTTTGGGGTGTTTCTCTTTAAATTTACATATCTGAATATAGGGCTGAGGCATGGCCTCATCTATCTGCTTTCCCATTCCTTGCACACTGTCGACACTTTGAGGTTCCCAGCTCTTCCAGAAGCATGACTCACATGGAAAAATTTCCCTTTTGGGAAGCTCCACTCTGTTAGGTCTGGTATGAGCCAGATTCTTCTGACCATTCCAGCTCAAATATGAGGTCACCTTTGCTGAAAGACAAAGCTTCTCTAATTCTCTGCCAGCTCCTCATGAAGGAAGCTCAGAGTTTCTCCAGGGAGCCTCAGCCACAGCCTTTGGCTTCTCTCTAATTCCTACACTTGCAGCTTTTGTTTTGTTTAGGGACTCTGCTGAGGTCCCCTTTCACTGCCTCCTTCAGAACCATGTTCTTGGAGCTCAGCACTGCCCCAGTCCTTGTCCCCACAGACTGAGTGGGTCCAGCTGAGCCCCATCTCAGGACCCTTCTCCCTGCCCTCTGGCACCTTTGGATTAACTCCATAATGCCCATTCTCATCTCATTCAACCATTAGAAAATCCAGTGGTCAAATCCTCCACCCCAGCTCTGTGTTTCACTGATGCTCAGGTGACTGCTCAAGAGTGTTGGCATTTGCTCATCACAGATTTGGGTGTGAAACTTGCAGCCTGCCAGCAAAAGTCCCCAAGTCCATTTGGCACATCTTTGTCCTCCTGGAAATCTGTGCTGAACAAAGGGTTTAGAAGAACACACAGTGAAACAACCCTTCAAGTATAAAAGCTGATCTTGGAATTACCACCTATTTTATTTTAATGAACAGCTGATTTTTAAGCATGGTGAAAAATAGGCATTCCCTGTTTATTTCATTACATGTGCAGCTCCAAGTATTTGTTGCCCAAGGATCTTTGGGCAAGGGTCAAATATTCTTGAAAATATTCACTGAAGCTTCTTAATTTTTCTCCCCAATTCTTATTCATTAGCATGAACTTGCTCTAGTGGAAGATGTGCCTGCCCATTCCTGCAGGGGATTGGGTCTGGATGGTAGA
>JAYDZK010000056.1:69442890-69455527 GCA_034509185.1 Euphonia xanthogaster | reverse complement strand
GCCCACGGGGTTTGTGCTCCTGGGCTGAGGTTTGGCTCATTTGTCCTTGGTGCCCAGCTGGAGCAGGAATTGTTTGGTCTCCCTGCTCTGTGCACAGAGCTCAGCATCCCCTGATGTGAAGCTCAGAACTGCACACTGAAGCAGCACAGAACCTGAAAAATATAAAATCTAAACCTGAGGCATCAGTATTTCTGCAAACACAGAGCCTTCATAAATCTCCTCATATCTGGCTTTATTTGGATCTGCTTCCCTTATGGAGGTGGAGCCACCTGGTTTTGCCTCTTTCACCTGGCTGCACTTTGCACTCCAAGTGCCAGGCAAAGCTAGTAGGTCAGAGTGACTCCTCCCTCACAACCATGCAAACACACACATTTGCATTTATTGGGCAAGATTTAATGCCAGGAAATCCACACTGTTAAAAGTAGGCAAACAAGCAGAGCAAACAGGAGGGCAGCCTTGGGTTCAGTGGACAGCCCGATACCTGTCTGATTGCCCTGTGTCTGTTAGCCAGGACAACTGAGGGGCTCAGCAGCCTTTAAAACTGGAGCTGCAGGATCTCTGCTACCCCTCCCCAGACACTGTCAGGTCTGGAAGGCTTTCCTCCTGCTGGAATACCTTTGGAGTCAGGATTTCTGCTGTAAACCTGGCTGTTGCTGCCAGCTCCCTGGGCGCTGAGCAGTGATTTCCTCTCTGCCCCGATCATTTGGGCACGTGAGGGTTGGTGCTGAGGAGCCTGGGAGTGTGAAAGATGAAAAGAAATGAGCTCCTTTCTCTTTGGGCTTGCTGAAGCCATGGCTGCTCCTGTCCCCACCTGGGCAGGGCCTTTTGTCTGGTTTATTGGCCCCGGTGGCACAGGATCACTGCACGGACTGGGACTGTGGCTCTGCTGCAATTCCTTCTCAAAGAAAACATGTGACATGAGACGTCCTTGTGACAGACTGAGCTTTAAGGGTGCACAGCCCTGTATAATTTAAAACCTTTAACATTTTCAGATGTTTTGAAAGACAGTGTTCTGCTTCTCTCAAGTAATTTTAATTTTTTTTTTTTTTTTACTTCTGTCACATTGCCACGGCTGGTCAAATGTAGTTGTGTAACTACTGACTCATTTCTGTCAGGTTATGCTTTAATGTCTCCATTTTTCAGTGCTATTCTGAAAGTAAAATGTTATCTACTAGTTCAGAAGAAAAAAATCCCCAAGATTTGCAGGTGAAGGACAGATGAATTGACTTTCAAATTCTTGACTTAGAAGTGCAAATAACTTTTAATTAACTTTAAATACATTTTCCCTCCTCTGTTTTCCATTCACTCTTCCCTGAATCAAGGAGTTGCATATGTGATGTCCCCTGTAATTTTTTATTTCTGCTGTTTACAGGGCTGCAGCTTTGAGGGCTGGCTGCATTGCAAATGTCTTAGGCATTACAGAGAGGGAAAAAAAAAAACAAAAACAAACAAACCTGAGCATGTTTAGAGGAAATTTTGGTACCCACTGACTGCGGATAGCATCCAGAAGAAAAGAATCTGATCAATTCACTGGCCACTGAAATCTCCCTGTACACTGATTTTGCAGGTGCAACTCTTTTGATACAACACAAGATTATAGATCTTTCAATGCAGGGCCTTCTCTAATCAAACCATATACAGTGGGCAAATTATAGGAGTACCAAGGCACTTAATCCAACAAAACATTAATATTAGGGGGGCAGAGTTCTGATGATGCATCATTAAAAAAAAATAAAATAATCACAGTAAATATTCCAGCCTGTGAATCACAACCAAGTCTTTCTTTCCCCCTCAAAGCCTCAAATGCAAGGTGGAGGCAATAATGTTCACTGAGGTACCAACATGAGGTTTTTAAACACCTATCCAAATGTGGGAAAAGCTCCCTACACTTAAACTTCTTTCGCTTTCAAGTTAAAGGTACTGTCATTTTTTTGGACCAGAAAACAAGTGCCATTTCAGGCTGATGGCACTCAGTGCTAAATCATTTTTTGGCCCTCTGAAACAGTGAATTTCCCTCAGCAGAAAGTAATAGGCTGTGTCAACATAAGGAGCCTAACCAGTCTGGGCAACCTGCTTATTGATGTAGCTCTCCTGCTAGTCACTGAAGGCTAAACTGGTTGGTGAAACTCTGCATTTGTACTCCCAGAGCACTGCTGGACTGCAATTCAGGTGCTTATCTTCACAGAAACACAGAAATTTAAAATAGCCCTGCTTTATTTTGTGGCAAAGAAAACCACATTTTGCCACTTAGCCGCCGGAACCACGCTCTGTCCTGCTGAGCTTGACAGCAACAATCAGTGGTTTTCTAAGGCACATAAAAATTTCAATTAAATTTATTGTAAGAATTAATGCAATTTACTCCTGTTCTTTCTGGATTTTGCAATAGACACTCTGAGCTGTCAGCAAAACAAAATGCTCAGGCATGTCATAACGAGAGTTTTTTGTTATCTGAGAGCTAGCACACTCTGAGCTATCTCTTCCATTCAGGTCTTTTATCAAGACTGAATATTTATAAGCTCTGGTATAGCTCAGCAAAAAGAAAAAGTGAAAAGGTACCAGTCACTTGATGTCAATTTAGCCTTAATTACATCATGACCCTTTCTAATGGTTATTTCCTAAGACAGGTTGCTGCTCAGACCCTGGGGCTGGAGCATTACTGCTATCCATAAAAATGTTGACTCCTTTTTCACAGCCACAATGCCTTTTCCACAGAGCAGTCATACAGGAATTTTTACTGTGTGCAGACATTTTGGAGGATGGTGTTGATAAGGATACTGAGAATTAGATTATGCTGTGGTCTGCTAATGATCTGTCTCCCAGTTTTCAAACACTCTTTGCAGTGCCTCATTTAAATACATGGCTCAAACATTCTTGCACAGGTGGGTGTTAAGATGCTGGATCCCAATTTCAAAAATAGAAATGCTGAACAAGATAAGCCTATTTGACAATCTGGGTGCTGCCAGTGGCACTCTGGGGTTTAAATTTCAGCTGCTTGTAGCTAATATGATTTTTTTTCCTTTTATTTGCTGTATTTTCTTTGGTTCTAAGAGTGTATGGCTATGTAGATAACAGGGATTTTGAGCTCAAGTTTGCTTTTGTCTCTGAACAGTTTGGGAAGTACCTGAGACTTCAGGTAGAACTCTTACTCTCCCTTATTTTTGGTTTTTATGAAACTAAAAGCAAGAAGCATTTTCAGCTACTCCAAAGCATCCCTTTGTTTGAAGATGTGTTGCACAGCAGCTTTGACAGTTACATCTGATGGTGAATGTGGATGGTACAAAATTACTGAAGCTGAGGAGTCTCTCTGGATTGTTTCCACAGCCTATTCTGGTTTGCTGATGATTTTGCAAAAACCAAAGTGTCCTATCCCGTTTTGGAATGGAGAGAAGGAAAACAAACCCAAAAACAACAACAACAATAAAATTCCATAACAAAACAAAACAAAACACCACCAAAAAACCCCGAACCAAATTTCAACTGGATAATATTGTATTCATTTAAATGTATGGGCATCCTGAGAGGAAACTTTGGATTTTTGAGCCCACTCCAGGCAGGATTCTCATCTGGTTTTTTAATGGCTTTGTGATGGATTTGCTTTGACTGCATTTTTCAGTCATTCAGAATATCTGTGGTTCACAGGATGTGGGTGGTACTCAGTCAGCAAAGAAGAAGCTGGTGCTCAGGCTTTGCAGGAGCTTGTTTGCTTTTACATAATGCTTGTAACTTGTGTTTCTAATAAGAAAATTTTATTGTTTTTTTTATTTTGCTTGAAGGGGTACAGTTGAAAAATCCCCTGATTTTATAGAGCCAGGTCTTGGCTTTATGGGAGTACCCTGAATGATCTCTGTCTTTCTGAGTCAAATGGAAGATCCAAAAGAATTGGTTACATACCAACCAGTAACTCCCACACCCCTCTCCACCCCCAGTCTGTGTTCCCCAGCCTTTGTGCAGAATTATCCCTTTCATTTACAAATTTTAGCAAGTCAGTGTCCCCAGATGGTGCCTGGTGCAATTTAATTTGCATATGCAGTTCCTACACCCTAATGAAAGGTTCTGCTTCTTTTTATAACATTTCTTTTAAGACTTTCTGCCTGCTTTTCTTTCCTTCCTATCATTTTATTTCCTTCTAATGACAAGAACCCATTTTCTTCTAGGTGGGAGAGATCCTTGGCAGCTCAGGTCGCTAAGGCAGGGAAATCAGAGCGAGGGTGGCAGAGAGCACAGAAAAGTCTTGGTTTTTCAAAGGCAGGGTGTTAGGTCAGCCCTTGAGCTGCTCTGGCAGTGTTTGCAGGCTGCTGAGCTGCGAGCTGTGCCTGTGGAGTGCTGGCTGGCTGGGTGCTGCTTGCAGGGTGACAGGGTGATGGGGAGCAGTGAGCAGGGCAGGGTCTGGGGGCACCGCTGGGAAGCCGCTCTGCCCTTCCAGCGCTCCAGCCTTGTGCAGGACCCTCCCTCTGACTCTGCTTTTCCAGATGATATCAGAGGATCAATTTGCAGAGAAGATGAACAGTTTCCCTTTTACCTGCTCTTGTGCAGGGTGAAGAATTCCTCCCTAATATGAAAGAAATGAAATTAATTTAGTTGTCTTTGCCTTCTTTTGAAATAACAATTTCTGCAACCTATTCAGGGGGAAAAAAGAGGGAAAAAAAGCAGCTGTTGGTGACTAATGTTGATTGTACTGTGAGGTTTTCAGCAGATAATTATATTTAAGTATGTGGGTTTAAGACTAAATAATTGAAGCAAATTAATGCAAACTAATAGAGTTATTTCTAGAGGGAAGTAATTTCTTGAGGGAAGTACTGTGGCAGTTGTTTCTTTGATTGTTTCTACTGTTTGCTTGGGAGCATATTTTAAACTGTGACACTAAGTAAAAACTAACTGGTAGAAAAAAGGTGTGAAATTAAGACTGAGTTTAGTTTTTGGAATTCCAACAGAGTCTTCAACAGACTTACTTCAGTCTAAAAGAAGAATCAGGGCTTTTGTCTTCACATCAAAGCAACTTTTGAACCTGATGTTTCACTTTGCAAAGGAGTTTTTGATATGCCATGTGGGATTACAAATAGCAAAGATGAAAAGCTGTGCGTCTCAGCCTCTGCAATTGCCACCTATGAACTGATATGTATTCTGGAGCTGAAATGGTTTGGACAGTGACCATATTAAACTTCTCCCCTTGGATTCGTTCATAGAAAAATATATGAAACACAGGTCAGTTATTGTGGAGTGGTTAGGGCCATGCAATTCTGCTGTTTGAGGCAGAAAGAATTTAATGAAGAATCAAAGAAATGGGCTCTCCTTGTGCTAAAGAATAGCAGCAAGTGGTAGGAAACACCCTGCCTTGCTTCAGCTGCCAGCAAAACTAGAATTGTTCAGGAAATTGAGAAAACTTTCCAAGTCCAGTTAATTTTATTTTAATATTTGGTTATTTTTGTCCTTGGTGTATACCTACAGATACCCTAGGCAGAACCTAAGAAACCAACAAATTCTCATGCTGTTTAGGTGTGAAAAATGAGTACAATAGATGTAAGATTTTGATGTAACCCCTAGAAACTCCCACATTTTAAGTTCTTCACACTAATGGTCTTTCCAGAATGTCTCTGCGTGAGTTTGAGCTGTAGGTGCAAAGAGTTTGGTGAACCAAATACAAAAATTTATGATAATGAAACAGTGAAGCTGAAAAGAAAAAAACAAACCAAGAAGCCACTGGAAGTGTGAGATGAGACAGATCTTTTGTCATACAATGAACTTGTAAACACAACACTCTGTGGATGCATTGGAAGGACAGCTGAAAATCACTAATAATTGTTAAAAGCAAAACAAAAGCTTGCAGAATTATTGGAATTATGCCTGGAGTTGGGTGAGATCAAGGGTTTAGGCAATCTAGGCTAACTAACAGGGAAGAGTCAGGGGTTTAATGTCAGTCAGTCATTCTGTGTTAGTTCCAGTACATCTGCTTCAAGAGCTGCATCCATCCACCTCCTTTCAAAGAGGGACTGAAGACTTGAAGCTCCTTCTGCAAAGAGAAAATTCACTTTTACCTTCTCTTCCAAAAGCCTTTTAGGTTTCTAAAGCTCCAAAGATCATCATTAACTCTGCCAAAGCTCAATGGAGGCTGCCAGTATTATACAAAGAATTAGAAAATATAGAAAAATCGTGCCATGAACTCACAGGCTAAGTTGTGGAAAGGTTTGAACTTGTGACACTGCCTGGGTCTGTACTCATCCAAAGGGATGGTGGGAGGCTTGACTTGAAATTTGCCTTTCCAAGGACTCAGGAATCTTCTCTGTCTTTGTGCAGGTGCCTTTAGGGCAGAGATCAGAGCCAGAGCTCAGAGGGCAGGTGGGACAGCCTGGGCTCCCAAACCCTTTCACACTGCAGTTTTTGCACTTTTTGCACTTATTGTGACTGCTTTTTTGGTTTGGATATTGCTGCAGAGTCCTCCATATGCCAAGGCTTTCCCTAGGAATTACAGGGAATTCCCTCCAGAGCTGGCCCTGGGGGTACTTTGGAGCTCATCTCCTCTACACAGGTACCAGTTTTGGCTTTGACAGCATTTCTGGAGCATTAACCACAATGCAATGTGGTTAATGCAGACATACCCATAAGGCTGGATTTTCACAGGGATCAAGCAAGAAATGTGTCAGAAACACCAAAAAAAAAAAAAAAAAAGAAAAGAAAATAGATGCTCCTGTCTGAATTGCTAGAAGACAGCAGAGATGGCAAATAGAAAGCCCTGGTTTGGCACAGTTCTTACAAACTGTGCTGATAAGAAATACACCTAATCATTCCCCATTAATGGAAAGCCAATAGCTTTTTAAAATTTTGGTTGCACCAGAGAGATTTTGTGCTTTGCTGCCCTGAGCAGAACTTGAAGCAGTGACAGGTATTTAAATGAAGAAGCAAAAACTTTAATGAGAAGAAAGACACTCTGTTCCACTTGGAACAAAGACTCAAAATATTTTGTATTCCTCACCTTTTTTTGCTTATGTTCCTTATGGATATTTAATTAACATTACAGGGTTTTTTAATATACTTCTTTGAATAATAAGTCTTCTCCAACATGAGCCATGAGACTGAGGTGGATATCCCCTGAAGGAAAGCACAAACCTGATAGTTTCACTGTTCTATTGTGGAATATTACAGGATTAAGCAGGTTTATTATTCTCTAGTTAAACTCTGGAGAATATGGCAATTCCTGGAAAATCTTCAGGCAAGAAAACTTGCCCCTGTCTCAGTAGTGTGAGTGGTCAAAAGGAGAGGAGATTTTTCTTGTGGATAAATTGGAATATTTGAAGCCTAAAGAAGTCTCTAAATTGGTTGAGTCTAACATAGGGAATTATTGGTTTTTTTCAGCTGTCTGATATAGGCAGTGCCTGGGAATGGAGCTGTGCAACGAAGTCATTGTGCACAAGAAGCTTTTGGGTGATGCTCAGGCTGCTCCATGCTTAAGAAAAAAATACCAGTGGTGAGAATTTTAAGATGAAAAGCTAAAACCCCATGTGTAGGATAAATCCCAGATAAATAAATTCTGCTCCCTCCTGAGGAAAGGGATGGAGGAGTGGATGTTGTGGGCAAGGCTGGGGATGGCTGAGCACAGCTTGTTCCTCTTCTGCCTGGCCAGCACCTGTGTGTGGCCTTTTCCCTGGCAGCAGAGAACAGGAATCAGAGCAGAGGAAGGATGTTTGCTGCACTAGGTGCACCAGACATCCCTGAGAACAGTGTTTTCCCTCTGTCTTGGTCTCCTGACACAGGAAGGAGCCTGCAGACAGAGATAACTGCCTCCCTCTCCTCTCTGTTTCTTCCTGAACTGCAGATGAGCAGCTGTGGGGTGAAGCTTCCCTTGAAAATCCACAGTAGGACCAGGAAAGTGGGCTGGAATTGTCCCTTCCCTTCAGTCAATACTTAAAAAAAAAAACCTAAAAAAAGAAAAGGTAGTTCTTGAAAGCTAGACTCTACTTCCCAGCACCTCCCAGGGGCAAGCCTGATGTGCTGTTTTCCTGCTGCCTGGAACTGCCTTGTGGCTTTTGAGATGTGCTGGCTTCCAAGATGCTGCTGCTTTTTTGCGTGCTAGTTGTTCTAAATGCTATTATAAAATACCTCCCTTTTTCCATGCAGCACGCTGGCAACCACTGTGTGCAACAGAGTCTAGGAAGAGGAGGTGCTCAGGAGTTGCAGAGATTTACTTCTGCATAACCAATTCCTTTGTTTGACAGGGATTCTTTATTTTACTGGACCTCAGCTCTGGAAAGGATAAAAACAGCGTGTTAATAAATGCTCACTAATTCATGCAAAAATAGCATTTGCACCCTCCACAAGACAATGCTCTCCTAGGGAAATCACCACTGGTTTGGGGGAGTGAAATTACAGCCCTCATCATGAGCATTTATTACTGAACCAATGATTATGGCAGCAGAAGTCAAAACCATTTAGGTATGAAGGCCTGTAGCCAAAATGTTGGTGCTACTCCTATTGTTGTGTGACCTTTCCTATGTTTCCAAGAAAGCTTTGCTGTGCTGAGAAGAATCTTCTGACCTAAGCTTTTGAAAAGATTGGCAGACTCTTCTGAGTGGGAGGCTGCATGAGAGCAAAGGATAAATATTTGCAATACAATGGAGATAAAGAGGAGGCTGGAAATGTTACTGCAGCGTCGAGGCTTTATTTTACTTTTGAATTTGGGTAAGTGCCAAAAGGACTAAATCAGCACACTGGAAAATGCAGGAATGAACCCTCTTGAAAGAAAAAGATAAGCTACCAGAATCAGGAGGATGAATTTTATTCTGAATATGACTCTTGGATTATTTTCACATCTGCACCTGAAGTAATACTAATGGAAAAAAGTATTGTGTTTTTATTTCCAGATATATATCTGCCTTTATAATTTACATAAGTCTTGTAGTAGAATATTAACTTCCATTATTTATGAATCTATTGAACTTTGCAAGGATGTACTGACAGTTGAAGGATTATAATTTTAAAGGCAGTTCAGTTCACATCATAAATATCCTAAAAGGTCACATACTACCTTACAGTATCATCTGAAGGACAGGGAGCTTAAAGTCAGAGTGCTTTCTGTCAGTTCAGAAAAAGTTCCATCAACATTATCATTTCAGGAATCAACGTGTACCAATTTATCACCCTGTGGGGATGTTTTTCCACACATTTCTGTGAGATGCTGAGCTCTCATTTGGAGTCACTATTTGGAGCCCCTCCTCTTGGTCCTTACCAGACCTCCTCACTCTGGGGTTAAAGAACAAAGTGAAATCCCAGTATTCCTGCAACGTGGACATTGCAATACCAACATCAGCTGCATCCCTAGCATATTTTTTTTCTTACATCTACTTACCCTAAAAGTACCAGAGTTAAAAAAAAGGCACTCAGTATTTTCTGGCAGCTCAGTCAGCTTAAAGGTCCACTGGCTGGAGCAATATGGTTTTGTTTGCAGCACCACAGAATCACAGAAGATCCTCACTTGGAGTGGATGCACAAGGATCATCAAATCCAGGACATCCCAAGGATCACACCTTGAGCCTGAGAGCATGCTCCAAACACTTCTTGAGCTGTGACCACTTCCCTTGGAGACAATTCCAGTGCCCAACCACCCTGTGGGGGAAGAGCCTTTTCCCCAGATCCAACCTGAACCACCCCTGACACAGCTGCGTATCATTAATAACT
This sequence comes from Euphonia xanthogaster, assembly GCA_034509185.1. Taxonomy (NCBI): domain Eukaryota; kingdom Metazoa; phylum Chordata; class Aves; order Passeriformes; family Fringillidae; genus Euphonia; species Euphonia xanthogaster. The sequence continues at coordinate 69,445,861 of JAYDZK010000056.1, read as the reverse complement.
GTTAATTTCCTGCTTCTTGATGATCCTAAGGCAAATAGAGACATCATTTCCAATTACCTCTTTTCTAACAGAGAGGGGGAAATAAAGCATTTATTAACTCCCTGTAAGGAAATTAATGAATTGATCACACTGAAAAAAATTGGAGTATTTCATTGCATTAAAATGCGTGCCTGTAAAATTTCTTGTTAACTCCCTTTGATACCCTTGAGTTATCTGCCATAATAAAAAGTACTAGGACAGATTTATAAGAACTTTTCATTATAAAGATGCAAAGGAGACTGACAAATGTAGACTGATGCTCTTTGGCTGGAATACCAAGTTTTTCCAAGGCAGTTTTAAAAAGCCTGTTACATTCACATTCATTGGCAGCAACAAAGAAGAGGGCCCAATATCTATATGAGTCATATACAGACTTATTTTTGTCCACTACTGAGTGGAAGACAGAAAACATCCTATTTTTTTTTTTAATTTAAACAGTTCCTAAATGTGAGTCTCTGACACTGCATCCCTGTTTCATAAGGGGAGGGCAAAGCAGCAGCTGCTGACAGGCTGTGTGCTAGCAGAGCTGGCATCAAGTGCAGAGCCTGTTTTATTCTGCCTGCCTTAAAACAAACTCACCTATTCAAATATGGGCAGCTGAAGGATCCCTGTTCATGAAAAAAGCTGGCAAAATTCCTTATTAAGCAGATAAATACCATGATAATTTTAGTGTTTTCATTCTTATGCCAAAGACAAATTGCTTTTGTTTTTTTAGGAGTAAAACACATTTGCACAATTGCAAGATTTCTGGTTTGGGGTTAATTGAAATAAAATAAAAATATAAATAATTTCATAAAATAAAACTATAAATAAATATAAATATAAATATAAAGATAAATATAAATAATATATATAAATGTAAATGGAACTATAATTAAACTATAACTATAACTAGAATTATAACTAACTATAACTATAACTAACTATAACTATAACCATAAACTAAACTAAAATAAATATAAATATATAAACATGCATATAGTACACGGATAAATAGAAACCATAAATATAAATATAAATATAAATATAAATATATAAAAATAAAAATAAATATAAATACAACTTTCCTGGAATATAAATGTTCCAGGAAAAAAAAAAAAAAAAAAGAAAAAAGCCCATGGGCTTTTAATTTTTGCCTCTTATAATGGAAAATAAGCCCCAGCAATCAGTGGGTTCTCAGGGGTGGCAGCATAAACTCCTTGGGCTGAAGGAAAAAAGGAGAGACAGACAGGACTGTCCAATGAAACTCCCAAGGGCTTTAGGTAAATAAACTCCAGAAACCAGGATGGAGCCACTGGATCAGGTTCCAACCCTCAGCACTTTCCTTGGGAAGCAGTGTGTGACACAAGGGCACAACTCCTGCTGCAAATGTGTGTTGCTGACTGCTCTCAGCTATTCCAGAACCAGGATTACCCCCAGCAGCTTCAGGGAGGTTGCCTGTTAGATAAAGGATGGCAAATCTGGTCCTGAAGTGGCAGACTCTCCTGATGAATGTGCATCCTAATTCTCAATGACATTTAAGAGAGTGAAACATATGTACAGAGAGAATAAAATGCCAAAATGTGTTGCTTTGCCAAGGTGCCGCAGTTGGAAGCTTTCAGTAAATTTCCAATGTGTTTGTTGATAAATCCTTCGTTTTGCATAAAACATTATTTCATTTTTAGAGTAGATTTAGAGTGACAGGTCCTTAAAGGCTGAGCAATACCTTGGTTGGTTTGCAACACCTGTGAAAGAAAGCAATTCCTTCATTTTTTCCCTAGATATCTGCAAGGAGTCTGAATTTTCCAGTAGCTAACTCACTTGTTATACAGATGTAAATTTTTAAAAGCTCACAGGCAAATATCAGTTCAAAGGTCCTAAATGTTTATTGCTGGAAGTAGAAATGAGCTTGGTTAATTGTTAAACAACAGGCAATTTCCTGGGTGATTCAATACATCACAGGAGATGGGTAGCCCTGATTAGGACCTCAGAAATTATTGAACAGGATAGATTACAAAAACAAGCTTAAAATGCAAAGAACACAAGAGAAGAGATGAATTTGTTTAGCATGAATACTTTTACCTTCAGAATCCATTAGAGGGGTGGTTTTTTTTGGTGTCATTCTACAGCAGGTTTCAAAGCTTGCTGAAGTTATTGAAAATACAGCGAGATGGCAGGGAATATCTGGAATTAAACCAGGATGTTATTTAATTATTTAATTTTGCACTAGTCAAGAGAGAGATCTATACACTCCAATTAAAATTTAATACCCTAGAACAGCGACAAACAATTTTAATTAGCATTAGATTGCTCCGTAATGCTAGTTAACATAACACCAGCTAATTCCCATCATGACAAGTGAGTCTGTGGTGCAGCTCACAAAGCACAGCAAGCCCTGAGCTAACAATGCTGTAGCTGTTTCCTCTGCCAGAAACCTTGCAGAAATCAGGAATGGCTGGACAAGGAAGTCACAATATTTGGAAAACAGCACTTTTCCCAGTTCAAGGATTCATTTCCATGTGCACCCATTAATCTCTCACCCTGTAAATCTCAGTCCTGCATCAACCCAACCTGCAGAGTCCTGACAGGTACCTGGCGTGGAGGGGACAGAGCCAACAGCTCCCAGCAAGGGGCTCTGTGTGCTCTCTGGCCACAGCTGCTGCCAGATGTCCACACAAGCTGTAAAGACACAGAAAATACAGTTTATATTCCAGAGCATCCCCAGCATCCACCACTGCAACTCGAGAGCTTCTTATTGGTGAAAGCAAGCAGAACCCAAGCCCACGCCTGGACGGTGGCTGAATAATCTGGCAGTTTTTGGAATCATCCTTAAGATATTGCTCCGTTCAAATGGTGAGCAGAGAAACTCTTTGTCAGAATTCAGGACATCCCTCTGGCTGTCCTGGATTGCCAGGACCCCTGCCAGGGGGCTCAGAGACCCTGGCACAGAGCC
>JAYDZK010000056.1:69417415-69438270 GCA_034509185.1 Euphonia xanthogaster | reverse complement strand
GCCCTGCAGGAGGGCTGAGCCCCCCTGGGATGGGGCTGTGCCCCCACCCTGACACACAGGGGCTCAGCTCCTGCTCTGACTCTTGCAGTGTTGGTTTGTTTTACTGCATTTTTATTTTAGTTTTATTCTTTTCCTAAAAAAGAACTGTTATTCCTACTCCCATATCTTTGCCTGAGAGCCCCTTAATTTCAAAATTATAATAATTCAGAGGGAGGGGATTACATCCTCCTTGTCAAAGGAGATTCCTGCCTTCCTTAACAGACATCTGTCTTTTCAAACTGAGACACAGGATTAATTATCTCTTTAGATAAGAGGTAAAAGAATAGCTTTAAAATCTGGGGAAAAAGCAGCCAACTTGCAAAGGAAAATTGAGAATGAGTGAATCTGGTCCTTCTGCCCAAGCTGAATGTGCTTTTGCCATAGTGCAAGCCCTTCTGTGCTCCTGGCAGTAGCTGGTCCTACGGGATCTGGAAGAAGCTCCAGACTGGGAGCCGGTAGGCTGGGTTGGCACTTTGGGAATGCACAGCACACAGAAGGAAAACTTGATATATTTGCTGACATTTCATCTTTGTTCATGTATTTGTTGGACTGACAAGTAACTGTGGAATGCAGATGCATAAGGAAAGAGCAATGAATCAGTGATTGAGACTGATGCTGCTCATGATGACAACTCCCTGGATCTCCACGGCATTTCTCCTGTGTCAGGCACTGTTCTTTATGTCATGTCCCATAGCTTGTTTTCCTTTACCTCAAGTCCCCTCTTCCCTAGTTATCTTTCACTATAAAATATTCTGGTTACTCTGTTCTGTTCTGGTTTTCTCTCCCCTGTCACCAGAGCCATCCCTCTCACACAGATGCATCTTTAGCACACAAAATTTTGAAAGTGGGAGCAATAGCTTGGAGGTCAACATCAAACCATCCAAAGTGCTTCCCTGAGGAGAGTCATTGTGAGCTGCACAAATAGAGATGCATGTGAATAAAGGCTCTAATGCTTCATTACCACTGCAAAGGAATAATTGGTACTCTAATTTCCATCCTCCCAGCGTTATCTATCTATCAGGATGTAATGAGATATTTAACATGTTGTTACTCTATGTACACACATGTTTTATACATAACAACCTGTTATCTGTCAGCTTAAACTAGCACTGTACAGTGCAATTAGATTCTTTCCCCTATAATTATCCTAACATATGTCTGGGCAACCCCAGCAAAGTCAAATAATATGCACTGGGTATAAATCATGACAGAACAAGGCCGTGAACTCTTTTAGTTCAGTATTTTATACAATTTCACTTTCTTGAAACTTCAGATGCTTAAAGACAAATGGATTTTTAAAATGAAAAATCTATTCATTTTTCTAAGAAGATGGCATAATACTTACAAATTCCTTCTCTGCATTCTTATTCAAAAAGGAATGAAATGAGCTATCCAGCAGGGTAGAATATGGATCACTGTGTGTTTTCAATGGTTCATGGGTTTATTTCCACTGAAGTCGGGAGGTGTTTTGCCACTCATTTCCAAGAATGAAAGATTAGGTTGAAGCTGGAATTTCCATCCTGTCTATTTCTTTTTTAGTTTCACAAGTACTCCAGAAATCTTTAAATTCCACTACATATGAGTAAAATTTACTCAGAAAAGTATGGGAGTTACCCCATAATCTGAAAGTTCTGGCATCACACAAATTCCTTCCAGTTCTTCCATTCAAATCACTGCTCTTGCAAATAATCTTTCTCAGTAGAATTAAAGCAGTAACTTTTTCCTTGTTCCTATTGAACCCTATTGATTTTTTTTCATCATCATATACAATAAGAGTTTTATGCCTTCTGTGCCTCTTTTGTACAAAGAACTGCAGGGAAAGAGTGCCTGCCTGTATTCTCACTAAAGATGGTGCATGGTAATTTCAGGGATAATTTAAACCAGGATATTCTCTCCACCTTCCCTGGAATCCTTGTCTGACACAGGTAAGCAATTTTCTGTTCTGTTACTTCAAATTCAAGAAAGAGAAAAATGGAATTAATCAAAGGGAGTGATTCATTAAGAACACAGTGAAGAATGTGCCCTACTTTGAAAAACATTAGGTGGAAACAATTTCAATTACAGTAAGACTGATGGGACTGTGCTTTTCCATAGACATACTGTAATATATTGAAAAAGAGATTTTAACCCTCACTTTAATGTTGTTATCTTTTCCTTTTTTTTCCTGCAGAGAATTTATGACTTTTTTTTTTAATTACACCAACTATAGTTTAACCAGGGTGAAGGGAATCTAGTCCATCCAGTTATTTCAGATTTCTCATAATATCCTTGTCTGTTAGTTGCTTAGACACCAGCAAGTTGCAAACTGCTAAATGATTTTCTTAAAAAGAAACACCTTAGTTTAATAAAAAATATAATCTTCACTGAGGCATTACTTTTGAATTTTTAGAGACTTCAGAGATTAAATAGTTTAAAAAATTAGAGTATACACAGTTTTGAACTGGTTTTGCTTTGCAGACAATAGCAGTGGATAAAACATTGGGTGCATTCATCATGGAGCAGCATTGAGACAGGATTAGGGAAATGCTCTGGAAATTAGTGGCCATCCCTCTGGTATTTCAGATTTACATCTTAATTTCCCTCTCTTCAGAAAGCATTCAGTGTATTTCCATGTGATTTGTCCAGCTAACATAAGGGGTTAGGGCTTATTTCATGTGCACAGACTTTTTTTAATGAAATACAGCAATCTGCAGCTATTTGATAACTAGGTCTGGAGGCTTCCTTGTGAAAACATTTAATTTCCATTTCCAATTTCAGATCACCTTACTGGCACTCAATTTATTCTCCTACAGTCAAGAATGCTAGAGAGATCAGTTGTTTTGTCTAGACAGTAAATAATTTGAAACAGGGACTATGATTTACTCAATATTTGTGTCACTTTCAAAATAATTCTCAAATTGATTGACTTCTAGTCAGGACCACAATATGAATGGTAAAACAGGGTTGCAGTTCATACTAAGGCACATATTAGCCAGTATTAATGCAACCCAAATTTAATTCTGTCTTGGGTGAGTATGTGCACTACAGAGTTTAAAGTTGCAGTCATCAAATGTCTGAAAGGAAGCAGATCCAATACCTAACTGGGCAGTCAAAACAGCTCAAATTGCAACTATCAGACACTTATGATGAATTGCTCATGAATAAGCAGCAGGCTAAGAATTACTGACAGAAGCTATTCTGAGAGGAGCTATGAACAAATCCTGGGGAAAAAAAAAATCCTGCTCCTTCAATGACAGTTCACAAACAGAGGGTTGACATTTGGCAAACACATAATTCAACATGAATTACTCAGTGAAGAGTAGTAATAACACCTAGCAATTATACAGTCCTTTACACATTCAGTGGATTAGACAAACTCTGACATTAATTAAGTTGAACTGCCTCTTCTCCTCTGCTCTTTGCCTTAAAACTCTCTTCAGCAAGATCTTGGTTTGGCACACACAGATTTTCACACAGACTGGCTGTGTGACCAGCAAAATCTCCATCTTTATGAGCAAAAAGAAACAAGGTTGAAGTCTGAGGTAGAAACACAAGGCTGGCTTGTAAATTTACAGTCCAGCATAAATTAGAAGTGATGCACAGTTGTGACAAGCCAAAGATGGACTTGAGATTTCTCAGTTGCTGTCCTTACTGGGAGGAGGAGGAGGAGGAGGAGGAGGCTTTGTCTGCTGGGTTGGTGCCAGCTGGAACCCCAGCAGCCAAGGCAGTGATGCACAGCCCATCCTTGCACAGGAAGAAGCAGGAAATATTTACAGTCATAATTTACCATTATTGCAGGAAATATTTCCAGGTTATTTAGAACGTGAGCTATGTGTCAAAACTCTTCAGAGAGTCAGGAGACATAAAGCCTTCACATGGACTTTTTTCTCCTTCCCTTCTCCCAGCCTCCTTTCCCCCTGTACATTTAGAACTTATTCAGGACCATATATAAAAACCCAAAAATTTTTATACAACCTTCCAATAGGTTTTACTCACAACACCTGAGTAAAACCTATTGGAAGAAAACAGGAAGGCTGACAGGCTTGGATCCCACTCATAGCTCAAGAGAGCATTTTCTGTCACCTCTTTTAAGATTTCTATGAAATTAATTTCCTAAATATTGTCAAATCATTTGCCCTCTCTGTTCAGATAAATGATGAATGTGTGAAGTTGATTAGTCTGTAGCAAATATATCCGAAAATAATATCAGGCTGCTGATAGTGGGATAATCCCAATGCTGGAGGATGCCTTGAATAGATCAGAAATTAGAAATTATTCTTAATACACACAGGAGACTGCATATCAATTTTTAGAGATGATAGATATTCTAAAGAGACAAAGAAAAATAAATTAGCCCCAGCGTTTTTAGCTGATGGGGTTAGAAGGCAAGCTCATTAGCACATTCATAAGGCATTTGCTTATCTGTACACCAGCCTTGTGTTGCTGAACAAACCTCCAGAGTATCCCCTGGTTCATTTCTCTGCCTTTGTCAGTGGTTCACATGTATGGGGTTCAATACTGCCCCAGTTGTTCAGCACTGGTGAGTAATCAGTGTGCCCAGTAGCCACTCACTCGTGTGTGAGAAAATCAAGTGGCTCAGAGTCTTTGATCACATTGCATTTCACTGCTCGTGTAATTTATAGGGCTGATAATTGAAAGTGGTACAGGTTCCCTGAATTAAATTCTCTGCTCATTTTCTAATGTGCTTTGATAAATGAAGTAGGTTGGTAAGCATAATTACAGTCCTGGATTTTGATATTTCTCTCTCTCTCTCTCTCTTTAGGATTATATTTAGATATAGTGGCAGTACAATTTTAAAAAGAGCTTTTCCTTAACTACCATATGCTGAGTATCTCCCAAAGCTCAAGTCTTTTAGGTACAAACTCTTAGAGAACATATAAGTTTCTGACAGGCAACCACCTGCCATGTATTTGAATATACTCTTTATAAATTGCATGGCCCTTCTGTGATCATAGAAAGTGAGCACTCAAACGAAGCTTTCAAGATTTGCCAATAATCAATAGTTCCACCTTTTCCTGAAATTTCCTGCGTCTACATTACCAAACTCATCTGTGCCAGGTAGCAATTCCTGGCTCTGAGACATAGCTAGAATATTTTCTAGTGGGCCTGAGACATAACTAGGATATTTTGTGTTTCCACAGTGAGATAACCAGAAAGAAAAAGGTGAAATCAGTGCTGCAGCCTCCTGGAGCAGTTCCCCCAGAGCAGGATGCCAGAAGCATGCAGTGCCTGCCCTGCAGCCTGTCCTCAGGGCGTGTGCTTGCCTTTGTGGGCACAGGACCTGCTGGCATGGTACCAGCAGTCTGTCTGGGGCTAAAGGAGCCCCTTTTGGCACCGTCTAGTTGCCTGCAGTGAACCCTGGAGCAAATTAATTTGCCAACTGTCCCTTGTCTTCCTCGCGGAGCAAAGCGAGCGTGTTCCAGCAGCAAGGAGCCCGGGAAGCCCTGGAATAGCTGCTCTAGGAGCAAGCAGCACCTAGGCTGGGCAGCTTGCTTGCTCAGCAGCACAGGGGCTCCTGAGGACAGATGCCACGTGCCTTTGCTATATTCTCAGGGCTCTAAGTGTTTCCATGGTGGAATAGGAAATAAAATATCCCCCACATCACAGTTTCCATGACTATAGGAGCTCAGAGCTCCTTATCCTCACTTGTTAAGGTGTAAAGAGGAAGCTTTTTGTCACCCTCTGTGTAGGATCCTGGGTTTAATACAACAATTCTTGTGGAAGGGCATTTTGCTCTCTTTTCTGCCTGTAGTATGATTCTCCATTGCATATTAGTTAAGTTCAGGAGGGATTGGTGGAGTACTGGAAAGATACTCTGGAAAAATGCTGTAAGCATCAGAGATCTGCCTTCCAAGCACTAACCAAGCATCACAGCCTTTTTTTGGATAGCTCCTTCCTCCTGCCACTTTCACAAATATGAAGAGTAATTAAAAACACAGAAATAAAAAAACCCAACACATTGGCTCCTACACACCTGCGTTTTAAACTGCTGCTTAATATTTACTTAATTTTCATAATAGTATTTATTGCATTCACTTTAAATGGATCTGTAACCATAGCAACACCATCATCATCTCATAACTCATTCTTTAAAGTCACACTCTGGAAACAGCCCATTGTTCCAACTTGCATTGCTTATTATTGTCTGATGCTTTGGATAACAACAGGACTGCACCTATTTAGCTGTTGCTGGAGTTAAGTAACCCCTTCCAAACAAAGCACTTTTCCTATGACACTGAATGTCCCCCAAAACTTTTGTTGAGGCCACTCTGCATCATTCCTAAGGGGAGGGAACTAAGGCACAAGTCTTGGGCTGGATTGTCAGCTGTCAGACAGAATTTCTGGGCAAAAAGCACCAGAACACATTTTCTACACTTCCAGGTAAAACACTCACTGGTCATCATCTGAGCAGTGAGGTGTCCTCTAGATCTTAAGTGGAAAAAAAGAGAAAAAAAGAAAGGAGAAGATAAAAATTAGGATCTTTTCCATTCAAAGTCAGGCTGAAGCACAGTAATTCCAGAGGTCTGGGTGCAGTTTGGGTAAAAATTCATTCCAGCATCTAGGTCATTGGCCATAAAACACACTCAGAAAGGCAGTGTGGGATTTCTTCTGCTTACACTGCTATTTGTTTACTGTGACTGTTGAATTTCAAATTTATGCTGATTCGAGAGCAGAGCTTGACCTCTTGTTTTCATGCAAACATGAAAAAAGAGAGAAGCAGTAAAAATATCTGAAAGAAGCCAAATAGTTTCTCAACAGCACAAGTTTCATAGTTCCTTGCAAGGCCTCTCTGAAGGGTGCAGTTGTGCTGCTTTTTGTGTAATGTGGCATATTTTTGCCCTTCCCCTTTTATTGCTATTCCCATTAGAACAGAGTGGTAAACATTTTTAACAACGACATGTTTTCACCAATTATTCAACAAATATGGAGAATGTCAAGTTGGGGGAAATGAGGCATGAAGTACTGCAGGCAGAGTTTGTACAAAGCACCACAGAGGCTTGAGAGCAGCTGCTGAATGCCATCGTGCTAAAATTTCACTTTGAAAAAGGTACACTCCTGTTCAATAGGCTAAAATGTTGCTAAAGGAACCATTCAGAGGCTTTTGTGAAAATTCATTTAGAGTCTCATTGTGAAAATAATTTCATTTCAAAACTACCTAGGCAACTGAAATGCCACAAATGCTCCTGTGACTGGCTTTGGGGCCTGAACATGTGGAAATGCAATTCCGATATCCATTGCAAAGGCTGCAGGCTGTCCTTGGTTCCCTTTGCTTTGGAAACAGAGACAATGTGTGATGAGCTGGCCACAGCCTCTGTTCCTGTCCCCCTGCAGCACTGGGGACAGGAGGCAGAGAAATCCTGAGTGAAGTTAGCAAAGGAATGCTGGGAAGAAGGTGATTCGAGATTTGGTTTTTGTTTCTTGTTATCCTGCTGTGGTTTGGCTGGTAATAAATTAAGCTAATTACCCCAAGCTGGGTCTGCCCGTGACTTTAATATGGTGAGTGGGGTCTCCCTGCCCTCATCTGGACTCCTGGACCTCTCATCATTTCATTTTCTCTCCCCTTCCCAGCGGAGGAGGGCAGTGATAGAGTGGTTTAGGTTTTGGTGGGCACCTGGCACCCAGCCAGAACCAACCCACCTTAGCAAATCTCTTCCTTCCACAGAATCCATCCCTCTTTAATAGCATTGCTTTTAATGAGTCACAAGGAGTTGTTTATATTTTCTTGTGAGCAGATTTTGAAAGTAGCCCAGTGATGTCATTTTTACACTAACACACCTCCTGGCCATGCTGACCATGGACTGTCAAATGCCATTTGTGATGACTCATGCCCATAACTGGTTATTCTCTTGCCTGCCTGCTCCTTTGATGCTCTGCCCTTCCAACTTGGTGATTTCTCTGCTCTTCTGAGCCACTCTGTGTCCTTGTCTGACCCTGCCTGTCTCCAACCTCTCTGACTCTTGCATTAGGCAACCTGCTTTCCATCATTTTTGTATTTTAATTTCTTTATTTCTGCTTCTATTCCTGTGTGGAGTTTGTCAGACTCCTTTGGAGGGAAGTTAGTCCTCTTTACTGACAAGTACTCTTTACTGACAAGAAGCATAGTTTTAGAGCTGAGGATGCCATGGTGTCCATGAGTGCTGAATAAAAAAATAAGAGTACAAAGGACCATGCCATGTGATTGAGAAACACTACCTGAGTGTCAAGGAAGGGAAAGAAACTCTGAAATTTGCCCTCTCCCCTCTCCTTTTTTTTTTTTTTAATTAAATTAACTGTGAAAAGGAATTCCATTTAATTGAGGACTGATATCACAGTCAGCAAGGAGAAATGCACTCCAGCTGCTCTGCAGAAGAATGGGTCACTTTGTCTGTAGTTTTTATCTGCTGAGGGCAGGAAAATGGGAGGTCTCAGGAACAGCCCCAGCTCTTTCCCAGCTCTTTCCCAGCTCTTCCTGTGGGCCCCTTGCCCAGCCAAGCTTCAGACCATTGCCCCCAGCCTGGTGTCCAGCTGGTTTGTCCCTTGTTTCCATGCCCTCCACACTGCCTGTTCCCTGCCAGGGACTCTTGGGGCTTGCTGGGGACTCTCCTTCCTTATTCTCTGCCCTATTTCTTCCCTCCTGTCCCTGCTGAAAGTTCTCTGGGATCCTGTGCTGCATCAGGCCAAGATAGCTCACTGCAGCTTCTTTCCTTGCATCACTTTTCAGCCTCCTCCTCCAACAGCTCCTCCCTCATGGCAGAGCCACCCTTCACAAGCATTCACACTGTGCATTTCACTTTCCCAATCAGCATAACTGGAAAAAAAATTATGTTTTTCAATGTCCTTATTCACTGATAGAGTTGGGTCAGGTAGCTCAGGCTGTACTGAGCATTTAGACAAGGGGAATATCTGCCTAGTATGGAAAATTTTAGCACTTTCAGTAAAAGTTTGTCAGATTAAAAAACTGGTATTGGAACAGATAGTGCCTGGCAATCTTAATAATAACCATAATAACTTTAATAATAGAAATACCACCAGCAGTCACTCATAATATATGTGTTTCCCTTGACTGTTATGGAAGATTTCCCAGTAATATTCTTTTGAAATTATGTTATCTTTTCTCTCTATGAGTAAATGATAATTGACACTACAATTTATCATTTGAGAATAGCACCGTAACCATACATTTTTTAAAAGCTGCTTTCATTCAGATCACACAATGGGACAGACTCTACCCAAGAGAAAAGGTCACAGAGTGGAGTTTGTCTTTCAAGGTCAGCAAGACTACAGTGACACAACCAGATTTGGTCAATCATTGAGAGACTTATGCCATAGCTCTGTTTCAAGAAGTTCATTTCATTCTTGTATGTTTTTCTGTTTCACTCAGCACCTCCTCTCTCTGTGCCCCTGCTTTCCAACCAAACTGATCATTCTAGAAGAAAACAGTTCCCAACTGTTCTTCACCATCTCAGAGAAAAAAAAAACAAACAAAAAACTGAATGCAAAATTAAAAAAAAACCAGAAATGCATACAGCACCCATTACTGCCATTACATAGAGGTGGCTTGTGGCTCTAGGTTTCTGAAAGACTGACCAGAAAAATGTTATTAGTGGAGGGAGTAACTTTTAATATTTCTTGCAAGTTGGGAGAGAGTTTCCCATAAGTGTGCAGGAATCCAGAGGCTGTGTTTACATTATCATTACCCCATTGCTTAGATTACTGGAAGGGAAATGAAATAACAACTTCAATACCAGTAGTGTAATACAGGAATTTTTTTTTTAATCTTTAGTTTACCCAGAAGGTTGGCAAAAATGTCTTCATAAGGGTGGTATTATCCAACTGTTGTGTAACCAAAGCCTTAGAGAATACATACCAAATGCCATAATGACTTTCCTTTCTTTTCTTCAGACATTCTTAGCCATAAAATCTCTTCTATAGTTTCCCAAACCAAATTAATATTGCACTGTAATACCGAGTATGACATAGATATTTTCCCAGAGTAAGTCTAATTTAGCAGGCAATGGGTAGAAAAGTTTTGAGCTCTTCCTATAGGAAATTTTGCTGAAATTACTCAACATAAATCAAAGAGAAGATACCAAAATAACATGAATGAGCCCCCTGCTTTCTTAATGTTTGCATGTTGGGCATAACTGATTTGCTGTCTAGTGTGCCCTGGAGAGTTATGAAATCCAAAAAAGGAAGCCTTCTCTGTTGAAACAGCAGAGTGTTATTCATTAAAATAAAACTGCATTGAGGAAATAAAGCCTACTAATTAACATGGGGCTACTGTGAGCAGATCTATTATTTTCCAATATTAAATAATTAGTGTTTTTATTGCTGTACCACTGTATACACACCACTTGCTTATTTATTGAAGAGATGTAAGGGTTTTTAAACTTTCATTAATATGGCTTGATGCAGCAGAGAATTGCTTTGCTGGAACAAATGACTCCAAACCTCTTATTTTTTTTCAGCCACTTTTAAAGGAATGGAAGGTGAAGAGCCCAGTAAAGCTGAACGTGCTGTATCTTTTCATTTGCATGTGTCTCATTACTGTGACATGGCAGTGTGCTGCCCCTGTCATTGTTTCACATTTCTAGCTCAAAAATGAAGTAATTCCTGAGCTCTGTTTCCCTGTATAGTTCTCTGGAGTTGGAAGTTTCGTTTGGAAACCTGTCTTCAAAAGATGCTCATCAGGAGTCACAGGTTCTGTGGTAGCCACATCCACTGACACAAGTCTGTGCCCTGTGAAAATGTGCTAAAAACATTGGCACAACAAGGAAAACACAGATTTCTGTGAGACACAGTCTGAGAGACACCCTGAGTTCTTTAGGGCTGTGTTTGATTATCCTCTGGTGCCTAAAAGGGATGATGCCCCCGTTCTGCTTGTTGCCTGGAAAGTGTTTGATTGTTTATAATAACTGTATGTCAGTTCTCATTGAACAGAAAATGCCATAACCATTGCATGGGCTGTGATCAGTGTCCAAGCAGCATTTGGCAGTCTTCTCTGGACTATGATGTTTTGCCACAATCAGGTTTGCTGATCAACCTAGCAGCTACCTGAAATTCTGTTCAGAACTTATGGAATATTTGGACTTGTTGAACTGTGCAGTCACAATAGCAGCATCAACTAGCATCCACATTCGATTTTTATTGCTTTTCTTGGCTCAGATTTCCAAGTCTAGTGCAGCAACAAAGATGCTCCTCTGTCTGTATAGTTACGTCCAGGCAGGCTAAAGCTCTCCAATGACTGCCTGCCAGAAGTGAAATTTGCCCCCTTTGCAAGGGGACTCAGTTGGGAAAGATTGTTACAGCTTTAGCCTAATTAAGACATAATTAGATCTAAATAGACATAAATATTCTTGAGAAAGAGCACTGTCTTGTAAAATAGAAGTATAACAAGAACCTCACAGATAGAGCATATCACTGTAGAGTCCAGTCATATGGGACAGCCTCCCCTACAATATTTAAATCTTGACCTGATTTCCAAGTCCTTATAAAGCAAAAAAATCATCATTATTCATGATCTCAAATGAAGTTGACCCTTGACTGGCTGTAGATACAAATTCAAGTAATTCTGAAGATCCTTATCTAGAACAGAAGTGATATAGTAGTTTGCAATTACAGAATTACAAACGAAGTACAGAGCTGTTTGTGGCTTTGTCTTTGCCATACAATTAAAACTCATTATTATAGATATAACTTATAGGCAGAATTTGATCTGCATACAACAGAATATGTGAACTCTCATATTTTTTATGAGAGTTTTTGAATTTATGCTATTTTTAAAAATCTTGTCTGAAGTTAATAAATAACCATATAAAAATAACAAAGCCAACTAAGCTAATACAGCCATTAGGTCCTTTTAAATGGAGTGCCATGAGCTGGGAAAGATTTTAAAGAGATTATGGGCTGGAGATAAGCATCCCTACATGGCAGATCCCTCTGGAGGTCATGCAAGGGAAACAAAGAAGAAGCCATGTGGCCAAAAGATGATCCCCTAACAAGCAGAGGGTATGTGGGTCAGAGAGGGGGGAGGGAAGGAAGGCAAAATAAATTGAAGGTGCTCAGTGCTATGATACTGTCACCATCATATTTTCTGAAAAATCCCTTTGCCAGGATTTTTTCTCCTGGGAAGGTGAGAAGCCTCAGAGAAAAATGAAAACAATATGATCTCCTTTGCTTCTCCTGTGTTTTGCTGCTTTGGAATATGGTTGGAGATTCTTTATCCAACATGTGAATTGTTTTGACTCAATGACCAATCATGGTCAGGCTGTGTCAGACTCTGAGGAGTCAGTCACGAGTTTTCATTGGTAGCTTGTTAAGCCTTCTGTCTGTATCCTTTCTCTATTCTTTAGTATAGTTTTAGTATAGCATTCTTTAATATAAGATACATAATAAAATAATAAATTATCCTTCTGAGAACATGGAGTCAGATTCATCATCCTCCCCATGACTGGGGACCCTGAAAATACCACACGACATGACTGAGATGCTGATGCAAACAAGTCTTGGTTGCATCCCTGCATGCAGCTCCTGTCCCAGTGCTTCATCTTTCTGATTTTTTCCTGTCCATTTCCAGGTATCTTAGTGCCCTGTCTGCTTGTACAGCCAGAAAATGCTGGGAATTAGACTGAAAATGATCCCTCTGGCACCACGATGGATCCCACAGGGCTCAGCTGGGACAGGAGGGGCAGAGTGGTTCCACTCCCTCTCAGACAAAAAGTCACATGTGAAGTATGGATCCCCCTGGGGCAATCATCCCAGAAAACATGACATCTTCTCATCAGGAAGCCCCAAGCTGATGTTGGTGCTCTGACCACTCTCATGGAGAAGGAGCTGCCACAGGAGGAAAATGTCACTGGAAGGAGGAGTATCAGCATTGTAGCTTTGGGGAGAGGCTGCAGATAAGGCACAGAGAGACTGAGGGCTGCTCAAACTGGACAGATTTGGATAGTACAGGAAGAAACAGCTTTTGCTAATGAAGTATTGAGCTTATAGGAAAAGGAAAATAAAATTACAGTCTCCAGCTCCTGTGATTGTAACAAATGGGAATTCTGTCTGAAGACCTCAAATGCACTTAAATCATTCCTAAATTAATTCTGTGAACAAACCCAGCTGAAGTTAGGAGGCTTGAGAGAATGAAAATGTTCATGTATTTTGATTTTCTTCCCACTCCCTGTGAATTTATACTGGCTGAAGTAGAACACTTGAAGTAAGACAGATTCCACAGAATAACTGGACTGGAGGTTGGAGTGTGTTTTCTGGCTGAAAGGCCTCAGAAAACAGCAGTGCTCATTTAGAGAACAGTTTCCAAACAGAAGAAAACAAACAAACCAAAAACAAACAGCGAAGAAAAGGAAAAAACACAACAGCTTTGAAGTGAAGTAGTATATCAAAGATATATTTACTATTTAGGTAACTCTATATGCTTTTATAATATTTTCTGTCCCTCTGATTTTTTTCTTTGTCACAATTTTGCCTGTTTGTTTTGATGTATGATTTTTTCCCCCATGTCCTGTATGTAAATGCTGCCATCACTGCTAGCACTACATTGCTCAGAAGGAATGGTAACTGCAGAAGTGTTTCCTTGCTATGCTTTCCAGGTAATCCTACACTAGTCTGTAAGAACAAAAAAGATACACCAAAAAGTGAGTCAGGAGTGAGGGCAGGAAAGGAAGAAGGCAGAGAAATACCTAAATTGATGAGAGAATCTTAGCTTTCCTGGTAATTGCTCCAGAATTTCGTCCAGACCAAAAGGATCACAGGGTATTCAAGATATAACAACTCATGAACCCCAAAGGATATTGATGAATATGATCAGAAACACACAATGTTGGTTGTTCCTTTTTTTTTCCTCATTCAGAATGATGTTCAAAACCACTGGACTACTTTCTAATTTGCCCTTTCCGCCCACACTTCATTTCATTTTCATTTGCTGTCATGCTGAGATCTATTTAGGCTATCTAATATAAAGTTAAAACATGATCCTACTGGAGGTGAACTTTTGGTGCAAATAAATCATACAGAAAACCCCAAACCTTATTATTGTTGCTATTATAAAAGATATGTCTTGTTTAAAATATATTTTACTCTTACACCCAAAATGTTATCCCTATTGGGAAATCACACATTTGTAACCATAATTTCCAAATCAACTGCACACGTTCCACTGAACTCATTACACTAAATTTAGATTATTTCATTCCAAGTATTACCATTGTTACATGCTAGTTGTATGCAATATATCAACAGTTTTGCAAAACTGAGCTTGTCTCTGAGCTGTTTCCCTTTTCACAGCCTCTGCTCATGCAAGTGTTGCTAATTCCCATTTCTAACCCATCCAGTAAGACTGGCTACAGCAGCTCAGTGACATTCAGTGGAGAGAGCAAGGGCTCTGTGGGTGTATAACCTGGGGTTTTGTACCTGCTCAGGATTTAGAGCTCTTTTCCCATTGCTGTCTTGGTTATCAGTGCTGGGAAGGAAAGTGCTGTGTTTACACTGCTGACTGAGAGCACGCCATGTAGCTGTGAACAGCAAGTGGGAAATCAGCCTAAATGAAACTCCAGCTGGGCTCTTTCTGTTCCTGAGACAACTCTTTACAGCTGGCCTGGGCAGAATCTCCATGGCAGACATAATCAAAGGAAAAACTGGAATGTCTTTAGTGCATCTCTGTGTGGCTAATGAAGCATCTCCACAGGTAGTTTTGTGCCTGAGCTCCTGTGTGGAGGAGGTGACAGTGACTCCACCCTGGGAAGTTTCACCAGCGCAATTCACTGGGGCAGCTCCACTTTGCCCACACAGATGCATCTTAAAAAACTTTCTTAATTAGTCCAGGTTTCATAGCTCAGTTCCTGGTGAGACATAATTAGAGGGACTGCTGGGCAGTAGGGGTGTGATGGGAATCACTGAGTCAGGTCCCAAGCGCAGAAAACTCTGAACAACATGGGAATATGACTTGAAAAGGAAGAGTGCTCCCAGGGAAATGCATTTGTATTCTAAAAGCACAGCCAGGAAGGCAGAGTGGATCAGAAAATGGCCATGCAGAAGAAAAGCATCACTCAAGGAGAAAGGGAGTGAGTAGGTTGTCATGATGGACCTGGAAGAGACAGCTCTCTCAGGGCCGTACAGAACATGTGTGGGAACGAGCAGGAAGCATAAAAATGCAGTGCCATGGACAAGAACTTGGATGACAAGTGAAGTGCCAGTGACAGGACAGATATGAGTCTGAAAGTAGCTGTAGACTGCAAGGAATTATAAAGAAAAAAAATATTGAAAGAAAGAATAGAACTTGTGACTCGTGACAAACCCTTTGCCTAAACTCACAGATGCTGGATGTGAGAAGAAACCATTTTAGGGCAGGATTTTTTTTAATCTGAAAACCCAGTATTTGTCCCATGGAAAAGGCAGCAGGTGAAGTACTCCAGTGCTGATCCTTGGTTGCTGAAATGTCTCATTCAAGCATAGGCAGCTACACATCCTCAAGGGGAAATGAGGCTGCTCTAATCTGTGACCAAGAAGTGTTCAGACAGTTTTTTGCTACCTCTCCACATTCTTTGGAGCTGGTCTACATACAGCTCTTCTTTTTAGCATAGTTATATCCTCAGTAAGCATAAGATGCTCTCTGGAAGAGAGGAAAAAAAATGGAACTACTGTTTAAGGAAATTAGGTTAAGGCAGAAAAGACAGAAATGCCTTTTCATCTGATCGTTCAGACACCAGCAAAATCTTCATGGCTGAACAGGTGGAACCAATTTGCAAAAAGCTTTTGAAATTGCTTGCTGTATGGTAAAGTGTTACTGGTGCCAGAACACTTCAGTAGAAATCTGAAGAACAGACTTGTTAAAATAATTTTACTCATATGTTATATACACACACACACTCATATGAGAATGACAAACAGTATTTTATGTGGAACAGTAAAAGAAGGGAAAAAGTAAATCCAGAGAGATCAGGACTCTCCATGAGACCTAAACCTCCAGAATTTTGTGCTGACTGACTGCAAGGCACTGAGGGGAGGGTGTGATACAGAGCACTGCTAAAACTCCTCACACTCTAGAAGTTTCAGCAGCTAGGGTGTGGAAAAGATTGGCTGGATTATGCTGCTATTAAAGCAGCATCAATGATGTATTTTTGCCTGCACAGAGATTCATTCTCTGGAGATTATCCCAGTACCTCCACATAAATTGTGCCATGGATGTCATCACATAGAGCAGGAACTGTGCTCTAAGAAATGTTGCAGTTGGAGACAATAAGGTGCAATAAATGGAGGAGGTTCATTCCTTCCTGACAGTCATTCATCCAGCAAGAAAATGGGAGGGGTGAGGGGAAGCCTGGGAAGGATGCAATTTCTCCATTTCCCTGTAGTAAGAAGTTGTTCTCATCAGTTTCTGCAGGCATTCCTGAAGATAATGACTGTCATTTCCACCATCTACTTGTGAAGAAGACAGAAAATTGGACTTTTCAGTGAAGGAGGAAAGGCCCTCCCACTGTCATTTCATGGTGTCTGCACAAGAGAGGTATCCTTTACCATCAGACATTAAAAAAGTTGTTGCTGAAATCCCTATTAAATAGAACTCTGCAGATATAGGTACAAGCTCAGTGACAGCTTTCCCAGTCAGGATGGCACTCTGGAAGAGTGGGAGAGGTGACCAGGAATAAACAATCCAGTTTCCAATGGTATAGGTCAACAGAAATTGGAGGTAAGCTGAAGGAATGGTGGTTTCCGAGGCAGGAATGGCTTGTTTGAGTTTTCACATCATTCCTGTAAACACAAGCAGTGTGGCCTTATGGAACTGTAAACCTACAGCTGGATTTGAGACACTAAAGAAAGTGGTGCAGATAGAAAATAAATAAAATCAGCTGCCAGATTAGAATTATGTGAAGTTTGCTTTGTTCAGTTTTTTCTTTAGTACTTTGAATCACTGTACTTAGTATTAAAACATATCAGTTCAGGCAGCTATTAATATCCTCTGAGATTTTAAAGCAGTTACATTTAAAAAAGGGATTGCAGAAGATGTATAAACAGGAATGATGTTTTAAAGAAATTAAACAAAGATCTTAATTGCAAATCCAGTCCTATGGTTGAGAACAGGAAAAAACCTTTTCTAAATAAAGCCTTAGTGACACGAAGAAGTAATAATCTGACATTTGATTGCATGAATTACATTTTTATTCCTAACTACTAAATACGTGTCTGATGGTCATTTGCTGCCACATTTGGAGCTGTAAGTTCCCCCAGAAAAATGGAGTGTGTTCAATGAGATGCATTACTTGCTATGGATCTGGAACAACAGGACCAACGTGGACTGTGGTCCTAGCACAGGCTGTGGCCATGTCCTGTTAGGTTCCTTCCAGTAATTTGCAATAAATAATGACAATAAGCATTTGTAACTCCAAAGTAGGCTGAGAACAGCCCTGCTCTCTTTTCTGGTCAGATATTTTTACACAGAAGTCCACGATAAGAAAGTATTTCACTGTCAATGGAATTGCCCAAGTTTTTTACTTTCGTACTCTTGATAAAAATTGAATCCTGTTCAGCTCTATTCCACTCTTTCCTTATAAACTCCCAAACAATATGTATCACTTCCTTGGATTCAGATCTTGTTATGATCCCAAATTTAAGGCCATGTTAATTTCTGTGCTCTTAGCCAGAATCTTCAAGGAGGTTTGGGTGAAGCATGAGGCTTGAATTACATTCAGAGGAAAATTTGGCTGATTGCTTGCCTTGGCATTGCAAAATGCTGATTTTGCAGCACAGGGACAGCTTGGCAGATGCCCCAATACTTCTTCCCTCAATATTCATCTAGTTTTTCATAAGCCTTCTTCTCAGTTGTATTTTCCCAATGATTATTTCTATGTTTGAGGATCCCACTGGCCTTATTTAATTTGACATTGTAGTCTGCAACAAAACACAAGTGCAAAGATCTGCTGAAGCAAATGAGGCAAATGATGAGGATCATGAGGCACAAAGACACTAAGAATATAAACATTTCTATCACTAGCACATATACTTTCCTGACCTTAATCCTTACAGAATGGCTTCACTTCCTGACATGTTACAGCAATTCTTTGGTTTGTAGTTCAGGAAGCTCAGGCAAAATTGAGGATGAGAAGATGGAGGATCATTCTTTTTAACCTTTGGAAAAACCGATAGCTCAAATATTAAAACCTACTCATAATAAAGAGTAGAACACACTGCTGTGAAATGAGTGACTTTCAAGAAAAAGAGGTAGCCAGAGATATACAATTTGCAATGCAAAACCCATGGAATTAGACAAAGAAGTTAATCTGATTTGTTTCCTCAGCTCAAACCATAATATAATATCAAACAAGAGTATGGCAATTATTTAACCTTGTGGGTGAGTAATACACCTTGAATTCTACATAGTTAAAGCTTAAATCTGATTCAAAAACATGTTCCTGAATTTCCTGAACAAAAACCAGGAATTTTTAAAAAATATCCTTTGAGTATATCGAAGTTTTCCCTCATTTGAAAGAAAGTCCCTTCAAAATCATTGAGACCATTTCTTGCTGTTCTTGTCAAAATACATTCTATGTTTTAAATTACATCTTCTATTACTTTCAACATTTTTGAGGCTACTAAATAAATGCTTTCTCAGCCAGAAATATGAATTACCATAGTGCTTGCTTTTGACTATAGGGAATAGAAATAAGAGCCTCAGAGTTGCCTGCCTGAGGGCTCTGACTCTTTCCTCAGTTGCTGGTGGGTGTCTGCTGAATTTTCCAATCCAGAACCTCATCTTGTGTAACTAAATTCAATGAGAGATTTCCTGTTGATTCCTAAGGGTTCTGTTGATGTCTACAATGAAAAGTAAACCACAAATTGTTCTTTTTCTGAGCTGGGCTAGCCAGGACAAGAAGGTGAAATTACAGCCTCAGTGGAGTCCTATTTCCAGTCCTGTAAGAAAAGAAAAAGGTGACCAGGAAAACAAGAGCAGCTGTAATCACCAATATCTCTATTTATAATATAACTAATAATAAATCTCAAAGCTTATCCTCTAGTCCAGTCTCATCACAACTGATTCCCAGCCCTCTACAAATTTTAATTCTGCAGAAAGCAACCTAAGGTGTAGCAATGCTGTAAGGCAATCCCCTCACGCCTCTGTGTTTGCAACAGAGACGTGTCCTTCCTGGTGAACTAGAAATAATTCATGACTGCACACAGTGCTAGAAATTTCAAAGTTCAAGCATATACTTAGGAGAGTTAGAAGCCTGGCAGACAAAGTGAAAGATTCATTTTTTTTTTTTTTTGGTTAAATTACTGTGAAGTTTTCTTAACTTGAAAGACCAAGCAAAGACAAACTTGTAGAATAACATATGGGCAATCACATTCTTTGTTGTAGGTTTCACATTAACATTTAATAAAGGGGGAAAAAAAACCAGCTAATAGTTCTGCACTTCTTCTCTCCTTTACACCATATATCACATAGAGAAAAGCTAGAGTGAAAGAAAATAAAGGCTGCAAAATTAACTATAGGGGGAAAAAATGGAATTACGATTACCTGTATTTGAAGTTATCCTTCCCTTGTGTATGTTAATTATTCTACAGTCTAATTACACGATCACATATTAATTTCTTCTCTAGACTCCAGACCCAGTCATGCACAGAATGGATGGTGCTTTCTGCCTAAGGATTTTTCAACATTTGGTTCAGTGCACTGCCCCAGGCCTCACATAGATTCAAACCGGGCTCTGAAAACAAAATTTTTTCACTCCCACATGGACTTTTTTACTGACATTGCAATATCAAAGTGCCTCACCAATGTTAATTAAACTATTTCCTACCACTTTTGTGAGTTAAATGGCCTTTATGGCTTCCTGTTTAAAAAGGGGAGTTGAGCCACAGCAACTTCGGCCTGTGGCAAGGAGTGCAGAAAATGTCAGCCAAAATGGTTTAAGTCAGGTGATGTCATGAGTTGCTAATTAGAGGATCCAAGGATAGAAAACATCAGCAAATTTGTAAGTGAAATAGTGCTCTGCACTCTCTAATATATTCCTATCCTTTTTTTACATTTATTTCCAGCATTCCAGGGTATATCAACAGCAAGAACTCTTTGGACCAGAATTTTAAGAGTAATTATATAGTGCCTGCTTATAAAGTATTGGAGTAATAGGATCAATGCCTAAAGCTGCTGTAGCTTGTTTATTTGTGAGCTGTGATCTCACAAACTGAATGGGGTCATTGTAGGCAAATCTTCAGAGTAACTTCAGGAGACGTTTCCAAGGAAATTTGAGATGCCAGGGGGGATTGGAGGAGCATGCTCACTCCTCAGAGAGTGATGCACAGAGCTGCACCTTCCATCTGCTGAGCATCTCCACCTCCGCGTGAATTTTCCAAGAGAAAATGTTCAGGACATGACTTTCATCCTGGGCTTGTGGGTGGTGACATCTCTGCACAGATCACAAAGACCCCAAATTATTGTGCCACAGAGCGTGCCACGTGCTGCAGCAACCCAAATAAATGAATGTACCAGTCTATCTGACAGACTTTGCCAGGCAGGAGGCATTTCCCTGTGTTTACAGGTATGCTAATGCAGGTGTGAGGACACACCCTGATGCCTACTGGAGATGACAGTAATGATCATAGTTTCTTTTCAGAAGCAGAATACATTTAAAACAATTCAGAACAAAGTTCACAAACCCCCAAGGTTGCATGGATGCTTCCAGAAGTGAGTGTGGTATTTGCTGGGGTCTCCAGGACGAAGGAGGAATTGAGAATCTGACTCCAAGTTCTTAAAAGGCGAATTTATTATTATATTATATTATATTATATTATATTATATTATATTATATTATATTATATTATATTATATTATATTA
>JAYDZK010000056.1:69353571-69380728 GCA_034509185.1 Euphonia xanthogaster | reverse complement strand
TAATATGGCGTGGGTAATTTGTTAGTATTATCATTAGTATTACTACTACTACTAATGTCTCTTATTCCCTCAGTTTTATATGGTGACATTATTATTATTATTACTATTATTATTATTATTATTACTATTATTATTATTATTCTTGTTCTTGTTCTTGTTCTTGTTGTTCTTGTTGTCTCTTATTCCCTCTGTTTTGTATGGTGACAATTCCAAAGCCTTTCTATAACAAACATGTCTTGTAACTTTGGAGAATCCCAGGATATTATGCTTTGAATAGCTCCAAATAGTTATTTTTTGAAACAGTGACTCTTTGAAACCTTTCCACATTTTTTATAACTCTGAAGCTTTCATTAAAAAGGACTATAAAATCCACTGTTTGGGCAGGAATGGCATACTGACATACAGAGTTAGAAAATATCTTGCACTTGGCATGTACTAAATCTGCTTTTTCAGATTTATTGAAACATTTTCAACCATTCTTACTGTAGAAGGAAAAATAATCCTTGAATTTAGTCTTACTATAGCTGCAGCATTAATGTGTTGCTTGTTTGAGCTCAGTGACAGAGAGACACTTGACAGAAGGTTCTTCAGATTTCCTTCATTTTTATTTCCTCTGTTTTAAAATCATATTTTCTTTTCTTTCCCACAGTTTGGAAAGTAATGGGGAGTAAGACACACAGTGGAGATTTTAGGACAGACTACAAGCTGGAAGACATAGAAGCAAGGTGTTTTGTTTTGCAAAAATTGTCTTTTCCATTCCACAAATGAAGCAAAGAGAGAATTTTTGGAAAATGTAAAGAGGAAAACATGACTTCCTTCCAATGACTAGGAATATTGACAGACTTTGCTTTTTGCCAACAGATAACTGAAGTCTTTATTGCCTGTTACAGATTTATCTATCTATTCTGAAACAAAAAATAAATTAGCTTTTAATTCCACACATATATTTGAAAATGAAATCATTACACTTGTTTCATTGTTTTCACTTTGATAGGTTTTCTACCTGCTGTAGTACTAGAAAAACATGAAGCAAACTTTATAATGTGAACATTAAATATTCAGTCCAAATACTAAGTGTCTTCTCATTTTAATGCAGCTGTAAGCTGGCAATGAAGTCCAAGCTAAACTCTAATGTTACTGGCATAGTAAAAATGATAATTTTCTTTACAGCAACAATTAATGACAGAATCAAAATTATTTTCAGAAATAAAAACTTTGAGCCAAATTGGCACAGGTATGTTTGAACCATCTTGGTGATTCCAATGAGTCTGCAAGCCTGGAAATGGAGGAGCAGAGTTTTAACAAAATTCCTGTTTTATTTTGAGAGAAAATGACATCTCTGTGTAAAGCTGTTCTGAACTTGTGGAGTAGGTGATCTTCTCCTTGTGACAGGGAACCATGGCTGCTCAGGAGCAGCCCAAGAGAAGAAGAACCAAAAGATACCTGATGATAATGGTTTTTTGTAGGCACAAAGCAAGTCTTTAGCAGCAAATTTTTGTGATTATAAATAGGACAGAGCTTCAATTCCAGGTGTGCTGTACTCCTGACTGCAGTGGAAAACTGCTGCCTGATACAGCTGGACAACTTGAATTTTTGTTTTTGTTGTAGATATAAATATGTATTATATATGCCAATCCTTCATTTCTTTTGTTAAAATACAGAGAACTGGGGAAAAAAAAAAGAAAAGAGGGATTTACAAGGAGCTAGAAGAATGTGAATGGTTTTCAAAGCATTAGAGGGAAAAGGAGGCTATTTTAGGAATAAAGATAATGAAATCTGGCATGTATTCCCTATGTAACAACAAAAAATCATTTATAGACAAAAAAGCAAGCAGTTGCAACTAAGTCTCAAAGACATTCAGAGCCACAAAAGTGTATAAATATTGAAGTTCTCTGAAATTTTCCATGGGGTTGTACACCTTCAGTTTCTTCTCATAATGTTTATTCTTCCCCAAGGTTCCACTTTCCAAAAGAAATTAAAAAAAAAATTCAAACCCATCCTGGAGAATGTAGAGGAAAAATGGACAAAGTCTGTTCCATAATTACCTTTTCCAGATTAATTTCATAGGCTTGCAAAAAATGAGTGAGCATTTTCAGTCAGATCAGAACATTTATTCTGCTGAAATTCCATCCTTCTCAGCAGCTTTTGTTGCAGATTCTGGTTTCACAGATTCCCTCTTTTACAGAGGAAGGAAATTGAAAGAAAATGAAAAGTTCATAAAGGTAGACTGATAGACTGATACTGCAATATTAAATGCTTTTTATTATTGCACTCCTTGCTACAGTTTTGCCATATAGAAACAGCATTTCAAAGTAGGGAGAATTTAATTCTACAGAACCAAAAAGTGTATTGCAAAATTCCATATATTTGCATCTCATAAGGGATTGATCTAGTGGAATAAATATTGAAACTGAAAGTCATTTAACTGTTTAATCTTTTTCATTGTTCTTTATTATTCCCTCTTGTTTGTTCATGTTTAATATTTGTGAAAAAAGCGATTTTTTTCCAATCCAGAATTTCTACTGTTATATCTGTGTCTGTTAGCACTTAAATCTATGCCCAAAATTTCTTTTATTTTTTTTGGTACTGCAGATATAAACTACATTCCCAACAGGCCATCTTCATTGTAGCAGCCCTGGGCTGCACAACATTTTTAATAAAATTACTTTCACTTTCAATAAAGAAGTAATCACATATTCAACCAAATTCCATGTAAAGACAGCTGCTTGCTCATTGAATGGTGTCCAGCAGCAGCACAGGCACTGAAGGATTGCTGGATTGGTGTTGGATGGATCTCAGCAGCAGCTGTGGGGTGAAAAGAGAATGACCCATAGGTAATGCAGCTCTCTCTGAAGAACCAAGGGAGCACAGAAAATGCTCTCTGGGCTCCATTTTTCTCCCTATTCAACATTGGTTTCTCTGGGAAATTAATTATCATATCCAGATACACAGAGAAAGGAACCTCCCAAATCAGAGGGCAGTAAGTATGCAAAATCTTCATTTTCCTTCAAAAGAGTAACCTGGAGATGC
Source organism: Euphonia xanthogaster (assembly GCA_034509185.1). Taxonomy (NCBI): domain Eukaryota; kingdom Metazoa; phylum Chordata; class Aves; order Passeriformes; family Fringillidae; genus Euphonia; species Euphonia xanthogaster. The sequence continues at coordinate 69,377,698 of JAYDZK010000056.1, read as the reverse complement.
CCATTTTTGCACAATGTTTTTTCTCCTTGAAACCATAGCAATGTGTAGTTCTTGATGACATTTCAAAACCAGGACAATTGAAGCAATCATGGCCAGTCAACAGTGAATCTCTGAGGCCACAGATGAGTATTTATTTATACAGATGAGTATTTACTAAAGGGTGTGTTCAACTCATGTGGCACTGCAATTACCACCAGCCATGATGAACTGCAGCAAAATCTTATGCTTACATTAAAAATATCTAATATTTCTCAGAATATTTCTTAAATGTTCACATTTCTTTTTCTAAGTGTAGTGTCTACAGCAGTACTTGAAATTAAACTTTGTTTCTCTTGAAACTCTAATTAAAAGTTATGTTTACAGAAAACATCAAGGATACTAGGCATTTGTAATAATTTGTGATAAATATTAGGCAATAATCACTATCACAGTTTGAAAGTAAACCAAGATCACATTCCTTTGGCTTTTGTAATAAATTCTGGGAGAGAGGGAGTAAAGAATAAATTACTTTATTCTTTAATGCTGCAACACCCAGCCTACATCCCTGGTCAGTCCTGAAATATCTTCTGCACTAGCTATAAGAAATTTATTCCTCCAGTGTCCTGATGTTCCTTTTGTTCATGTGCCTGTATAAGGAATTCAGAGATTAATGCACAAGCAAAGCCTGAAGGCTGAATTTACAGGGTTGCTGTAGCAATAAAGAAATCTAGATATTATGTCCCAATCTTTGCCAATCTACCTTACCAACTTCCTTAAAATGAATGTTTCATTTGGAGTGATGCTACATAAGCGAATATAATTTTGGTTAAAATTACAAAGGAAAGTAAGAATTTGCTTACTATCTCACCTGTAGCATTGTGCTGCCTTTGACATTTTGACTATTACTGGTAAAGTACTCGAAAAGTACATGAAGAAAGTGGAAAAAAAAACCAAACCCACCCGATTATTTCCAGTCACTGCAGACCTGAATTATTTTTAAAGTAGTGATTGACTGATGGAAGTCTCTGTACTCTCCTGAGTGATCCAGAAATAAATCAATTAAGCAACTCCATTTTGTCTTTCCTCCCTGTTTTTTATTTAGGCCATCATATCAAAGATAGTATTTCAGCAAGCACTGAGGGACTTCAGCATTGGAGACCTTGATGTTCAGATGCTGATCATTCCATAGTTTGATTCCAGTCCATAAAAGTGTGAGTAACAGGGAATTCCTCGACAGATTTTCCCCTCATATATCCTCTGACAAAACCTGAACGTTTTCCAGAATGCCAATACAAAACTTGTTGTCCTTGGCTTTCACAAGTTGCATAAAACCTGTGGCAAACTGCCTTTGGTCTGTCACATTTAGAGTCTCACTCAGGCTTGCTGACAGCTACATGAAAGCTGGCAATTTTGAAGCAGTTTGTCTGGAGAAGAATCCCTGTAAAATGAGTGGGAAATGGGAAATGGAGAAAGGGCGAAAGTCCAGCCTGATTTCCAAAGGCTGTCCCAAAGATTTGATACTGGTGTGCCTCAAAGCATAAGGCACATGGGAGCCATGAGAGCAACTTCCTCAAAATCCTCTCGCCAGGAGGACAACATGGACATGGACAGCTGCTCTTGCCCAGGCTGGTTTTGAGGACACAGCAGTTCCCTGCAGGGAAGTGGGAGCTCGGGTGGCCTTCCAGCCCTTTGGGGTGTCTTTCCAGCCCTTTGGGGGTGTGTTCCAGCCCTTTGGGGTGTCTTTCCAGCCCTTTGGGGTATCTTTCCAGCCCTTTGGGGTGGTTTTCCAGCCCTTTGGGGTGGCCTTCCAGCCCTTTGGGGTAGCCTTCCAGCCCTTGGGGGCAGTTTTCCAGCCCTTTGGGGTAGCCTTCCAGCCCTTTGGGGTAGCATTCCAGCCCTTTGGGGTGGTTCTCCAGCCCTTTGGGGTGGCTTTCCAGCCCTTTGGGGTGGCCTTCCAGCCCCTGGGGGTGTGTTCCAGCCCTTTGGGGTGGCCTTCCAGCCCTTTGGGGTTGTTTTCCAGCCCTTTGGGGTGGCCTTCCAGCCCTTGGGAGTGGTTTCTCACCATTCAACAGCATCCACCATCACCCCGTGCCGTGGAGCCGGCTGGTTCCCCAAGGCCCAAAGAAGGGGTTTCCCCTCAAGCTGCTGCAGCGGGTTGGTAGCACAGTGCTCCGGTTTTTTTGGGGAAGATGTTGTGGTGACCTCCTGCCTCGCCAGCTTGTCACCTCGCACCAGAGCAGAGAGACCTCAGACAAGCTGGCCAAAGTCCCCAGGAGGACACTGGCACCTCTGGCTGGGGAAGGCCGACTCAGCCTCATGCAGCTCCCGCCTCGGCCCGCCCTGGGCTGTGGGGTGTCCTAAGGGTGGGAGACGGCGGATGAGGGCAGGGCCTGGGAGACGCTTTGTGCTGGAAGGAAAAGGCCCACGATGGTGGCAGGGTGCTGGAGCGGTGGCAGGAAGGGCCTGTGCTGGGCGCCTGCAGTCTGTGACATCACCAGAGCGGCCCTGCAGCGACACTGGAAGGATGGGGGGCGAATGTTCCATGGCACTCCAACAGCGCACAGGGGCATGAGGAGCCCACTGGGAGCCCAGCAAGGGCTGGCCATGCCGCTGCAGTGAGGGGGCTGGAGCACAGCCACCATGGATGAGAATAGATATCCTTTTCCTTTGCTGCCTTCTCCTCCTCCGCTCCCCTCCCGGCTTGTGACGGCTGCCATTGCGTTCTCCCCACATGTCTCTTTCCCCTCAGGCCTGGAGCTGGCCTGAGCACACAGGAGGGTGGCAGAGATGGCCTGGGGCAGCCAGTCCCATCAGCCAGGGCCTGTTGATAATGTTTGGGTGGGCACAGTGCTGGGGACACTCATTCCTTGGTGTTTCTTGGCATTTCCCACCATTCCCTGCCGCTGCTGAGTCCCCCTGGCCTCCCCACATTTCCGTCCTCCCTGTCTGCACCCTGAGCACCCCCTGATCTCCTCCACACCCTCTCTTCACCCTTTTTGGTCACTGCCCTCTGAGTCTCTGAGGCCAGAGCAGAAATCTCTTCCTGCCCACCTTGGGGCCTGCTGCTTTCTCACAGGGATGTTCTAGAGTATGAGAAAAAGAAAGCACAATCTTCTTAGGTTTAACAAAATGGAACTTCTCCCCCTCATCCCCCCATTAATGGGCAACTTCATGGGCCAGAACCTTCCTTGACTTCACGTCTCATACGTGGTTTTGGAATCTCATTCAGAATGATTTCAAGAGTGGGAATACTGATTTAGATGGTTGCATTAGGCTGCTTGAAAAAATGCAAATAAATTTTGATGAAGACCATTTAAAACATATTTTCAAGGTAAGGTGTATGACATTAAGTAATTAACAGTTCAGAAGTTCAGTTACACAGATCATACTTTTGCTGATTTTTTTCAAGTTAATTTTTTGGGAAATGTATTTTGCACTAGAGTGGTGTGCAAAATCAGCAAAGAATTTTCCTTCTCCAGGTCTTTTGTTTCTGTATAAAATACAGGGCTTGTATTTGAATCACAATCATTTAGATTGGAAAATACCTCTAAGATCACTGAGTCCAACCATTAATACATCGAAAACTCCACCTCTAAACCTCATCCCTAAGCACCACATCTACAGGTCTCTTAAAAACTTTCAAGGAATGGTGACTCAAGCACTTCCCTGGACAGCCTGTTCCAACGCTTGACAACACTTTCAATGAAGAAATTTTTCCTAATATCCAGTCTAAACCATCCCTGGCTTAACTTGAGTCCACTTCTGCTTGCCCTATTTCTTGGTACTCTGAGAAGAGACTGACATCCACATAACTCTGTCTTTTCACCACAACAGATTAGTGTCAGATGGAACACACGTCAATTTTTATTCCCAGTTTTTTTTGTAACATGAGAAAACTTGAAGCATTCTGGTTTCATCCTGTTCAGCTTCTTCTGTGACCAAGCTGATGAGCCCAGATCTGCCTGTCTGATGCTGGGCAGAGCCATGAGAGCAACTTCCTCAAAATCCTCTTGCCAGGAGGACAACATGCACTTGTCTGAGCTGCTCAGGCTTTAGATCCAGCACACATTCATTCTGTTCTCCACTACACCTCTCCTGTGGTATTTAAGAGGTGTGCCTGAATGGATGGATGGGAATTGCACTCCAGGGAAAGGATTTGGCCTTGAGACATGGCAGTGCTTAAGAGATTTCCATGAAGGTTACACCATCCAGCTCAAAACTGGTCTTAAGTTAATTTAGTGTAGGCAAACTACTGCCAAGCAGATCTTGTCCCAGTGTCACTGTCATAATTTCTGAGAAATTCCTTTGCCAGGATTTTTTCTCCTGGGGAGCTTAAGAAGCTTCAGAGAATTGTTTGATTGCTTCTCCTGTGTTTTGCTGCTTTGGAATGTGGTTGGAGATTGTTTATCCAACATGTGGATTGTTTTTACTTAATGACCAATTATGATCTAGCTGGGTCGGGACTCTAGAAGCAGTTATGAGTTTTTAATTAGTATTTTGTTAAGCTTTTTCTGTTGATATTTTCTTTATTCTTAGTATAGTTTTAGTATAATATAATATAATATAATATAATATAATATAATATAATATAAGCCTTCTAAAAACATGGAGTCAGATTCTCAATTTGTCCTTTGTCCTGGGGACCCAACAAATACCACATCCCAGTGAGCAAATTCTAGAAAACTGTGTGCCCTGCCACGTACTGGGTGTACATGTTCTTCTTGTAATGACTCAAAAGATGTAAGATTTTCCTTTTACCTCATTTTTCCCCCCAAAGCAGCTGTCTGGTAATGCTCTTTCCCTAAGGGAATGAAAACAAGTGTGTGTGTATATAGCAATACTTATTTATTTATTTACTTACACATTTATATATATGATTCTTCTGAGAATGTTGCTACCAGCTGGCTGATTCTGTGCTGATTTGGCAGAGGAGAATTAACTATGGCAAGTCAGAAGCTTTTAGGTCATGAGAAGGAAGGTGCTAAGTTTTCTTCACCCTGTCTTCCTCTCTCATTGTTGTCAAGCCAAGGTAGAACCAGCAGCATGAGCTCAGCCCTGGCTAGAGAGGCTTCCTGTGGGTTTTGAACTTGCAAGGAGATATTTGCCAACCTAGAGAACCTCTTGGTTTTTAAGTTCTTGAGAATTTAAAAACACTTCTCACTGTTTCCTCTATCTTCCCCCTACTTTGGTTTCTGGCAGGAATTTGAGAGTGATGGTCAGCTGTGGGTAGAGAAGAGAGGAATTATTTGAGGGAAGTGACCTGCAAAGAACAAGTCTGATCCAGCTGTATTTAACAACCTATTATACCCATCAGCCTGATCTAGTTATTTATAGCAGTACTGATAGGTGTTCTTTGCTATTATTTGGGAAAGATTCACAGGTGTTCAGTAGTTTGGGGGGGCTTAAATATTTAATCAGTGTAATAACATGTAAAAATTCAAAGCATTCTGGAAGGGAATCTTACTCACATCATTGTAAGTAACTACACACCAGCAGTTAATCTAATGGTTATACATAGCAAAATACATTTTATAGAAAACTAATTTTAAGGAATAATCTGCTTTTTTTTTCCTTGTCTGTTCTCTTTGAGTTTGTTTCACTATAATACTCTTTTTTTCAATATGAGCATTAAGGTTTTAAGGAATAATACATTTTCATATAATTTTTCTCATGGCTCTTTGTCTCTTCTTTTTCTGAACAGCAAAGATTTGATGTGCATTAATAAAAACAAGAATGACAAAAACCTACCCCCAAAAATTGTAAAAATATCCTTTTATAGTGACATGAATTTTATCACTTTAATTTGGAGAGCTCTCTTGTGTAGTATTATTGCCTGTATTTCATCAAAAGGCAACTAAAATAGAAACTTAAATTTTTTGCCCAGCTTCTCTTTGTGCCAGTAACTAAGTGAACATCTTCCAAGTCCTGATAGACTGTTTATTTCCAAAATAAGTTGGTATTCTCTTTTCCTGCTTAATGGTTATGAGCAAATTTGCTGTATTGTTAAGAACATTAAAAATTGGATTGAAGACATCAACCTTAGATGGGGAATTTTTCAGCAGTATTGAAATGTGTATAATTAGCATTTGTACAGAAATATTTTCTTGCTAGTGACTTCTGTTAAAAATCATTATTATTCTCTTTCAAAAACTCAAAGCAAATACTGAAGTACTGATTTGTAAGATTTTTTCACTAGAACTCCTCATGAAATTTAATTTTGTACTTGTTTTAGTTATTTAATATATTTTCACTCCTATTGTTGTACTTATTCAGAAGTACAGAAGGAACTGTACTGCTTAGGAAGGAACTGGCAGTGGATCATTAAATTTTGGGGTTTATGGTATGGCTTCGAAACCAGTCTAATTCAGCAGTAATCCCAAATCCTGATCAAAGAGCAGCCAGAGCTCAAGTAAGCAATTTCCTGTTTATAGTCACTTTGGTGGAAGCCAAACCAGCCATTGTAAGTGCCATGCTTTGGATGCTGGAACTTGGCCTCTTTGGCAGCCTCAGTTTAAGGAACCAAGGAGTTTTCATCAGCTTACAGTGATGATCCCTGAGACAGTGAATTGCAGTTTGTTTGTGATTTTTGTGAGCAATTTTGTCAGCATGTTCCTCTTAATTTAGCAACTTTTAAGAATAATTCAGGCTAAAATGTTACAAACATTTATATTTTGTGTGCAGTTACTTATTTTGAGTAGAAAAATTTAAAGGGAAAATTGAACTGTTAATCATGAGAATAACACAAAAGGCAGAAATGGCAAAAAAATATCATTCTACTCAAATTCTTTTGCCCTTTTAACTTTTCTTTTGGCTTTTATACTGAAACACTGAAATTAATTACTGTGCTAACATTTTGTAAGCTCTATGAAAACAAGCTTACAATTCAAGAATTCTGTGATTAATTAACCTAAGTTAAACATTCTGGCTTGTTAAGAATAGAACATGATGTCATAGGTCGTTATAAAATATCACCTTCAAATTTTAATTGTGTTTCTTGTTTGAAGTGTTAAAAGACTTGTATCTCTTGATAATTTGGTCATTCTTATTTCATTTTTTGAGCTTACTAGTTGATGTTTTTGTATGCAAATTTCACTGACAGTATTTACAATATAGTGTCAATAGCTGTTGGAGAGGTATTGTACTAAATATATTTTCCACTTGATAAGTTTTATGCTGCACGTTTGATTAAATGCATATAATTTTACAGATTTTCTACAATGTATTTTAATATTAAAAATGCATTACATCTAAATTTATTGTATTTATTTAGATGATAATTATGCCATATGGTCCATTTTACTTTATATAAAATAGTTGTAGCACACAAAGTGTAATCTAAAAGTTGAAGAGTGTAATCTGATTGTAGTCACTGTTAGATTCTTCTATGATTCTCACTCCTACGGTCAGTTATAAAAAATGTTTAGTGCATAACTTTGTATATATGAATGTTGTTTCATTGATTTTTAAAAAAAAAATATTTTGGTTGCTTTTTTCCTCAGAAAACCATTGACAAACACTCAGGAGATATAATTAGCATGGACGACTTCAGAGCAATTTATCGAGCTCTTGTACACAGACCTGAATTTGAAGAACTATTCAAGGCTTACTCAATAGATGGCAACATTCTACCTGAAGGCCAGCTCCTGAAATTTCTTGCAAAAGAACAATTTCAAACTGAAGCAAATGAAACAACTGCCTTAGAAATTATTATGAAGTATGAACCCATTGATGAAGGTATGCACAGTCAAATTATTTGATATCTAGCTCTGATTTATTGTGCTTCTCTCAATGACTGGGTTTTGCAAAACCTCCTCTCTTTATGTATTTTAAAGCATGTCTTTTCATCCATTAATTATTTTTTCTTCCTGTGTTTTAATTCATTTTCATGGTGCCCTCCTTTCACTGCTCTCTTTTTTTCTGTCATTTTTTGATCTTTTCTTTCTAGTCCTTCTATAAATTCTGTGCTTCAGCTCATTACAAACCATTTCCAATTTGTTTTTCTTAAGGTTCTTATCTGCCATTTTTCTTGTCTGCTCATTACACTGTCTTCTCTCCCTTGAGTCATTTAGTGATAATGCAAGGCTTCAGACAAGACTTTGATGTCCCTCTGGCTTCCTTGCAGAAGCACTGTGTAAGATTTTCAGAGGTGCCTGGTCACCCTTTCTCAATCCCTAGAACTCTGAAATGAGGAGGGGCTCATAAATCTCTAACATGTTCTTCACCTATTTCAGGGTGCCTCAAGTTAGGGTGTAACATTTCTGCTGAGCTTCGCTGATTTCAACTTGTGGCAAAATTTACCACTGGGCTATGAGAAGGATATAGCTGCATTTTGTTGGAAGCTGTTATTTAATTCAGTGGAATGCGTGGAATCTTTATTTCCTTGGTTCCCAGCTTTGGAAAATGGGTGGAATTGATAACTGGTTAGGAAAAGCAAATCCAAGGAGAAAATATTTCTTCTGGGATAAAAGCTCAGATTTTCTATGCTGACCTGTAGTGGAAGAAGAAAATGGAAAATGCCACTTTTTCAATGAGAAACAGAAGAACATTTGGTGTTTCATTAAGAGGCACTTACTGTCCAGTAATAGCTGCAAAACACGTGACTCCTTATGCCCTTAATCTTTGAGGTTGCTTTTCAAATTTGACTGCACTTTATTGAACATCTTCTACTCTTTCAGAGGAACTCATGTTTACTAATTGTACAAATTACCAGTTTAAAATGTTCCTTTTATTTTGTGTTACTTGTTTTGATGGGAAAGTTAAAAGCTATAACACAGTTAAACGATGAAAACTCTTCAGTCCACTGGAAAACATCTTTGTAAATATCAACTGATGTTTCTATGGGTTTGATTTGATGTCTGGTTTAAATTTCAGATGCTGAGCCAAATTCTTGTTTGTTTCTTCACCTGTGATAAATTTGTTTGTCTCGTAATTGGAAATAATCTTGCTGAACAAAATAATCTCTGTATTGTTCATGCTCCTTTGAGTGAATTCAAACTCCCACTCAAACATATTTATTGAAAAGTTCCAGTTATGATTGACATGAGAGATGATTCATATGGTATGGTGATAGACCATTTTGTGCAACTGTCATTCTGAATTTGCTACAGAACATTCTTCATCAGGATGATCTGTTGGACTCATCCGTCACCCTTGCCCTGTACTTTACAGAGAGGGAAAAGGGCAGCTTTTGACACTTGATTGGCAGGTTTGCTAATACTAATGACCATTTTCTCATCAATGTGATAGCACTTGTATGTCAAGATTAAAACAATTAAGATGAAAACAATCAAGATGAAAACAATCACTACATTTTACATATAAATTAAATGAATCCATTTATGGCATTTAGTGCATCCCTAACATTTGTGCAGAGAGATTTCCAAATATATTGGGCCAGATAACTCTGAATTTACTCTCTGTGGGTACTGTAGCTATTCAGGAATTAATTACTCTTTCATTTTTATTACACAATTTAAATGCCTAATGTCAAAATGCTACACTAACAGATTTTTTCATGAGTGTGCTAAAGGCTTGCATTTTTGGCAGAAAGAGCCATTTCTATGAAATTGATCACAAAATATGAATATGTGATTCAGACCTGACAGTTGTGTCTCACTAACACCCAAATTTCAGTTTTGTTCTTCCCAAACATCCCATTATCTGCCCATTTTACTATTAACTTTGAATAGAAGCCTTGACTCATTAAATGAGATTAAAGAAAACATGCCAACTAAATGCATTTTTTTTTAAGCTTGGTATATATGTCTTTTTTTAAAAATACTTCTCATTTACATGGATAGGATTAGAGGCACAGTGAGGATAAGAAGGTGCATCCCATTATTATTTATAATGTAGTGCCATTCAAAGACTCTACTCCTGCCTATTTTTCTGCTAGGCAATACAAAAACAGGGCAAAAATGCAATCCTGTCTTAAAAAAACAGCTTGCTTTGTAAATAACAATATAAGCCTGGTGCATCTGTCAGATAAGGACTTTGAGTAATCCAGAATGTGTTTGTGAAGCAAAATACCATTTTCAGTTTATTCCTAGTATACACAGTCAGGAGGGGTTTCTTGGGTTTTTTTGTGTGCATGTGTGTGAGAGACAGAGCAGGATGTAGAGCACAAATTTGCAGAAGAGAGCTTTTGATCCCATTGGCCAATGTAAATCAAACTTAATAAAGCAGACATCTCTGTCAAATTCTTACAGACTTCATAAAAAATCATGTGAAGCAAGAAAGATGACTTAAAAATCTCAGTGAAGACGATGGCTGTGGCTGGATTTGTGAGATACAATAGTTCAGGTGTTTGAAAGGGTGTGTAAATACCCATTCTCAGGGAAAATTTTCAAAAGAAGGTGATTATGAGATATAAGGCCTTAGGAAACTGAACTGGACTGGTCAGATAGATACTTAATTCCAGTATGCACCAGTTATAGGTGTGAGAAAGGTAGAAAAAAGCCTCCCTAAAATATAAACTCAGAGTAGAATAGGAATAACTGTATTTTTACTTTAAGAAATGACTGTAGTTTTACTTCAGTCGAGGAAATACCTCTCTCTTTACTGCTCCCTTAGAGCATGAATGCTTCATTCTGATGTAAAATTGTCAAATTTCACGGTATGAAATTCCATCTGATGATGTTTCTGCCTGACTTTTAACAATGATTGAAAGCTTCCTCCTTCCAGTATAACAGAGGAACACGCTGGTCTCTGATTGCAAGCATTTCTCAGGAGTTGCCCCCTAAAATTCCCAGTAAACATATCTGTTGCCACTTCACTATCTCTGGGGGCCAAGTAACACAGACATTTAATTACTGATTTAGCTCTTAGGAAACAAAGAGCCCACACATACATTTAAAACCATGGGAAACACCTTTCTCCCCATTTCTAGTCTCAAATTCACTTCAGGCTCTTCTCTCCCCCACTCCCCAGCCTCTATCTCAGCCCAGAAGGGCTGCAGGTTGTACTCAGTCCCTCCAGTGTTGGTTTTTTTGGGTTTGTATTGAAGGCACTTGAGATGGTAGTTTATGTTTGGACTCAAGTGTTTATTATTTTTTGTTAGTAAAACAGTCTTATTATTGTGAATTTGACAGTTTTTCATTAGAAGGCGCAAAATGGCTAACAATCATTTTTACAAGGTCTTTTAAGACTAAACTATTCAATTAAGAGCTGACACAAATTATTTTCTTTTTTAACTTAATAACTGATTTCAAAGAGCCTGCAACGCAGACTTTTCTGCCCAATTACAAAATGCCACCTATACTCATAAAGAAGAAGGAAGAAGAAGCATGAAGAAGAAATTCAGGACGACACCCTGTGCCTTTCATTTTGCTTTTATCCACAACATACTAAAAATTTTAAAACCAAAATTTCTCACCAGGTGATACACCTACACTACTCTTCGTATTCCACTCCAGGAGGAAACAGGTCTTGCAGGAGGCTCTGGCCAGTGCAGAGTGATTTCTTACCTGTTTCCTCTGCTTCAGTTTGGGTACCCTACAGGCCTTCAGGGCAGCAAACACCTTATGAAAGTTTCCAATTTTTTCTTTCCAAAGAGGAAGAAAAATACTTTCAAAAAGTTCCAATATAAATAAAAAAGCAGAATGTAATAAACACTGAAAATAATGTCTAATGTAATCAGAGTCTTTCAAATACTCAGGTTATATCCATAATTCCTCTCTGATGTGACAGTATTTGTATATATGGCAGAGATGGAATTTACCTTAACAGGAGGAATGAGAAAAATAATTTTTTCTTACATGAGATTTTAAAAAACCCAAATAATATAAAAGAATATTGCTAATAAAATGAATTCCACACTATCTAAAAGAGGAGAGCAGGAAAAAAAAATCACTGAACTTTGTGAACAGAAAGAGGCCACGAGAAGACAGAAATCTTTTATCTTTTCTTGCCTTGCCTTTCTACAAGGAATGGATATGTGTGTGCACACTAAGTACTGCTAAAAGGTCCTAATGGAGAAAAAGTCTGAGGTTCCTCAGGGGGAGAAATGTAAGGCCTTGATGAAAGTCTTTCACTGTGGAATAGTTATGGAGATGAATTCCCATTTCCTTTAATGGAGAAGCAGAAAATGTCTGTAAATGGTTAGAAAATAGTGTGACTGGGCTATTCCTCCGAAATGTAAGGGCCTGTAATAAACTCTGTAAAATACAAAGATTTTTAGTCTGTTGGTTGGAGACATGAGCTGAATGTTTTATTGAAGTCCATATTGACTAACAAAACAATGCTAGGTGTTCATTTTTGGGGGATTATGCTCATCAGCATATTTACATAAACATTCATTTCTCTAGAGAATATTGCAGTTAGCTTTCATCAATGACAAGAACAGCCAGGAAAACATCATAAATAATCCAGAAAAAAGGCAAGACTTTGAAAAGCCAGTATTTTTCACTATTTAATAAATAAATGCAGTAAAGGTAAGAATTGTTAGAAAATAAAAAATGCACACACACACACCACAAACACACACACAAATAATTACTAGCTCTACTTGTAATTGCTCAGAGAAATAGATAGACCATGAAAAAGAGATTAATCAGAAATGAAATCCAGTTCATGTAATTCATTATAGGCAAAGCATACAGGATGAGTGTATTATGTTTTAAATAATGTAAAAAAATGTTCAAAATAATTTTTAAAGATCCAGAAAGTAGAAACTGAATCCAACTGTTACAAGTATAGAACAATATAAATGGGCATGTGGGTAAATCCAAGTCAAGATACTGAATAGGACACTCTTTTCAAGAGTTATCAGGGTGGCAAGAAGTCATCCTGCAAATCTCTTAGTTAAAAGACCAAAGAAATTCCTCTGTAATATTATTAATCTGAGTAAGATCTCAGTCAAAAATATGGATGAAACAGGGTAGGACCTTTTTAAATGATGTAATCAGATCAGTGAGGACAGGTTGACAAATCCAAGTTCTTAGAAAATTGACTGTAACAAGCTTGGCTAATACAAGTCAAAGGTTACTTTTGAAAATAGGGGGGAAATGAATGATGAATTGAAAGACTGGAAAAGATCAAATGTAAAATCTATTTTAGAAAGGGAACATCCAAGCGACTAGACACTGTCAGTTGCTAGAAAAAAAATGGAGCAAATAATAAATATGTAAACCTTCAAAGATGGTAAAGGTGAGTAGCAGTTTGTCAGCACATTCCATGAAGAAATAGGATCCTGTTTTCTCCTATGAAAGATTAACAGCACTGCTAGAGAGCAAAAAAAAGAAAATTATCAGAAGTCTGAAACAGAAAGATGCCCTGGCTTCCATTTGTTTTTGTGGAAAGCACTGGAATGAGGGAAGTGCAAGAGCAGTTTTCATCAGCGAAAGAGTGTGGAAAAAGAGGAGAGGAATAATACCTAACTGAACAAATATTTTGGACGGCAAGGAAGTTTCAGGGTAAACTTCTGCTTGCTGATTATGGAAAATTTCCTGACAATAGGGTTATTTAGCTGTTGAAATGGTTTTACTGGGGTGTCTGTGGATTCTTCATTAATGGGAGTGTGGGAGAATAACTTCAGAGAGACTTCTGGTAGGAATAACAGTGGTGGGGTGAATGCCTGTTTGATGTCTGGATGGCCTTCTGTTTTTCTTTATCATTGTAAAACATTGCAAGTTTTCTAGGTCAAAGACCTGTGTAATTGAGAAATAATTATTTTCTGTAAATTCTAATTCAGGTGTAAAACTTCCGCTCTGTCACACCCCAAAGATTGATAATAACAATTCTAACTTGTACATTCTGATTCTTACAGCTGTAGTAAGAATTACCAGGGCAGAAAATGGGGTTTTCCTGCAGGTATTTCCAGTCCTCAAGTTTGTACACATTGACTTCTAAATTATTGGTAGCATAAAATAATCTTGGATTATTTACTGCTCGTTCAATACTGGCCTGCTCTGGTGACAATAAAGTTATTTTAGAGTAAGAACTGGGCAAAATTCCTCATTAATTCAAACTGTGTTTTGAAGCAAAGCTGACTTTTGCGATTATATCATTTGCAAAATGACTGCATTTGAAACATGACATTGGGAGCAGTAGCTGGCAGTGTAATGGCTCTGTTTGCCATTAAATCAGTCAAAAGCAGAACAAATGGGATGACTATCACTGGTATGGACTCAATTAGTTAATTTTATTTTAAATGCAGTAGTGTAATAAGCTTGATTTGCAATTCATCTGCGTGGACAGTTAATTATTTTGTTAAGATGTTATTTTTATTTCAAATATTTCTAAGCATGATTTGATCAATATTTATTTGAAATTTTCCACCCCTGGAGAAGATATCTGGTGCTAGGAGTCATAGTTTCTGCAAGATTATATTGAGAATTTCTGACTGACTTTTTAGAGAACAATTCTCTTAAAAGAGAAAAGAAGATTCTCTTATCTCATTGTCTGGCATGCTACTTTCCAAAGTAAACAACAAATATTTTACTTTATATTTAATCAGGACTACTAAAAGCTCTTCTTACTGCTGTCTATAGAAGAATAAAAGTGTCCAAACACATTTATTTCCTCTCAGAAGTTTGAACCACAGCAAATGAGCTCCAAAGTCACATGTATCTGATTTCTGAGTTATTTATGCATTTGTTATGAACTTTAAAATTGCAGGAAAGTGTTGTGCTGTATAACCATTAGCAGTGTTCAGAACTGGCTATTAAAAATTTCAGAAAGTACATAGATATAACCATCAGAGTGGCTTCATGACAGAGATGTTTTTCCTTTTGTTTTTGCCCAGTGAGGAGGAGAAGGCAGATGTCCTTTGAAGGGTTTATAAGGTACATGAACTCAGATGAATGTTCAATATTTAAAAGCCAGCACAGGAGCATCTATCAAGACATGACCCAGCCACTGTGTGACTATTTTATTTCATCTTCTCACAACACCTACTTGATAGCTGACCAACTAATGGGACCCAGTCATTTATGGGGATATAGCAGGTATTTAGACATTGTTTTTCAATATTTTAAACATCCTTTGGCTTTTTTGAAATGAATACCAAGTCACATAAAATCCTACTTGGCAATAAGGGACAAGGCCATCAAAGATACAAGTTTAAAATGTGACAGTACTATTTTATTTTGTGTGCACACTTTTCAATATATTTGCCAAACCATCTGTTCATAGTCTGGAAACAATTTATTTTTTTTCACTTACATCTCAGAAAGTCAACCTTGCAGCAAATGAAATCTATAGTATGGTCTACAGTACATGATTAAATCAGCTTTTAATCTCAACACACAGTGCAAAAATAAATAACTCCCTGAAAGAAAGGTAAAATTCTTGGGCAAGCTCTAATCTGTTCAAGATAGGGGATGTGTGTTGGAGTATGTCTGTGTCAAGGACATTTGTGGTCAGTGCATGTGGGCAGTTTAGAAACAACAAAACCACCAAAACGTGGGCATTCGAGTAGCCGGCAGGGGAGGAACCTCTGCAGTGTGTGACCCCAGGAGGATCAGGACCAGGATGGCAGGGAAGATGGAAGTGCATTGTGTAACAAAGGCAACGCTGAGGGCAGGATATATTAAGAACTAGGAAGGGCTGTGTCCAGAATTCCTATTATTTGTACTGCTTTAGTGAAGAGAAAACAGTTGGAACCATCATCTACCTGAACTCTTTTATTTTGGTTGCTCTCTTAATGTTTTATAGTGACTTGCAACCATCAGAAACAATACTGGATTATTAACAGTATTCAAAATTCCATTATGTTAATTCTGCATTGCTGAAAGTAATTGCAAAGAGGGTATAGCCCCCTCTCTTTTCCTCTTTATCTATTATTTGTGTGAGGAAAATGCTAAAATCAGCTAGAGGCATATTTGACATATTGTTAATGTGTGAAAAGCAGCGCGTAAAAGACAGATTGGTAATTAAGTAAAACGGTTCATAAGGAGTGTTTCAGTTAGTTGCAAGTCAAATATTAGAAACCCAAGAATTTAAGGGATGCCACTAACATATTAAAATTAAAGCAGGAAAGCCAAGGGGCCTGAGAAACTTTAGCACTCCCTCTTAGAAATGTGGGGTGGGGAGAACTGCCTTATGTAAAGACCAAGTGCAGCCTGATTCTCTAAGTGCAATGGATTTTTAAATACAGTGATTCTCAAAACTGCAAGCAAGTTTGGAACAGTAACACAAAAGACCATTTAAAATATTTATTGTTTCATTTTAAGTGGAAATTTGGCTTTATTCCAAAATTCCTTTATTGAAATCTATGACCCTTGTTTTTAGTCTTTTAAGGAAGATCATTCAGGTAATCCCATATTCTTTATTGCTTTAATAATAATGTTTATTACATAACAAACCTAGAATAAACAACAGAATGTATGTCTGTCTCATAAATATACAGTTCTGTGGGATTTCTTTCATTTATGATGAAAATGAGGTGGTTTTTCTGTAACTGATCACTGTGCTTGTAATCAGAATTACAGCAACTTGCATTAAAAAGTGTGATATCTTTCTTTTGGCTGTGAAATGATTTGTCTTGTTCTTCTGAAGTGCTCTCTTAAAAGGATGTCGTTGCCTGGAGATTGACTGCTGGGATGGCCACAACAATGAGCCTATTGTGTACCATGGTCACACTTTAACAAGCAAAATCCCATTTCGTTCTGTAATTCATGTGATTGACAAGTATGCATTTATGGTATGTATAGATAGATGTATGCAGAAATAAGTTGGAATGGTGGCTTTAACTAAGCCAGGGACTTGGCTCTTATAGAGTCTCCAGGGTAGAAAAATATGAAACTGAGCTTGTGGCAATGGGCATTGTTAAAATTTATTACAGAGCAATTGTGCTATTTGTTCTTAATGTATTTTAAAAACTTTTTAAAGGAATCATAATCATTTTTCCTGATAATGAATATACACCAAATTGGTGCAAAGGATTCAGGTGATCTTACTCAGCTTCTTAGGTGTAATTCTCACCTGAGATCATTTAAACAAGGATTGAATATAAATTGAAGAGCTCGTTTGGAATTGGTCTGATGTTTTTCTCCTTTTTTATATCTTTTAAAGGTTTTTGTGTCACTTATTCTGCTGCTATCAGTCTGTCTTATATCTTACATGGGAATTTATGAAATAGACAAAATATTAGATAATAGATGAGTTTGAGACCTTGTTTTTCATTTCCTCTCTTTTTATTTTGAATGTTGACCTAATAAATGTTAGCAGCTACTGGTTTTTTTGATCAGGTGACTCAGAGTGCAATGTTCCTTCTGCCCATCTCTGGAAAAACACTGAAATCTGGAGAATTTTTGGCACGGTCTCAGATTTTGTATAGGCTTTTGGCAAAACTCCTGCTCAAAGGAAGTGCTGTATGACTATTAAGATAAATCTCAGAATCAGGCCAGCATTGTGTTTGTGAATTTACACATCCATGACCATAAATTTCTGTGGATTTTTACACATATGTGTTATTAGCCTTCTCAGTGTTAATCAAAGCGATGTTTTTTCTTTTCTGTTTTCTATATACAATTTAATTAGTCTCTGATTTTAAAAGTGAAATTAAACCCATGATTTTATTCCACTGTTTTTCAAAACTCATTGGATATAACTCTCCTATTCTTGCTAATACACAACATATTGTGCTTAACTCTAATGCAAACTTCATTTCTCAAGCCCAAGTGCCAATGAGATGATAAAATCACACTAGGTAAGGGTTGGTACCAGCTGTCCATGCAGGCTGAGCTTTGCTTCTCTTAACAAAAGCTCATGGGACAAAATGTAAAGACAGGAAAAAATAAAATGGTGTTTTCCTTATTGACAATTTAGGTCCTGCCTGAGCAAAGATTTCATTCAGACTATGGTTTTGGTAGCCACCAGTATTACTGTCAACTTCTGAGATTTATCTATATGTTTAAATGGATGTGTTTCTTTTTTATTATCTAATTTTTACTCAATTTCCCCTTTTCACCTTTTACCTTTAATTTTTACTCAATTACCCTTGCTTGTGTACTGTGATGAGCAAGGTGTAGACTGTTCCTAGAAATGCTTATGGTATTATTAAGAATAAAAAAATGCATAGCTTGTCTTTGCAAAAGGAATCATTTCGGAAAAGCTTTGGGGAGACTATCAGCTTGAAAAGTAGTCCAAAAAATCTGTCATAAACTAAAGCAAAAGCCCTTTAATCCTGCTTTATGTAGTCAATTTTAATTTTAGAATTTGATTTTACCTTTTAAAACCAAAACAAAGCAGTTCTTTTTACACCTCTGCCTCTGTCCAGCTCTGCTTAACTTTCTGAAGGTGCAATTTTTTCTTCTTCAATTGTTCTTTCTCTTTTCCACAAATGTGAGCTTTTTTATTGTCTTACTAACCTGAAACAACTGATCTGTATTCTGAATGCTTTGCCAATGAAGGTAGATACAGATTGCCAAGGGGACTTTTGTAAGGTATTTTGGAAAAGCAATTATTCTTATTTTTATTTATTAATAATAAAATCCCAAAATTATGTTTCCAGTCATCTCCCTATCCACTTGTACTGTCTTTGGAGAACCACTGCAGCCCTAAACAGCAGGAAGTGATGGCAAGCTGCTTGAAAACTATTCTAGGTGACAAGCTTCTTTCTTCACCACTTGGAGGTGAGACAGATATGACACAACTGCCTTCTCCTGAGGTAATAAGTTTTCATTTTTCTCTACAAAAGAAATGGAAAAAATTGTGGGGTTCTTCATTATTTTGTTTTTAATCCTCTGGAGCTGAATTTATGGATCACATCTGGTGTCAGAAATAGACTTTAGTTAGTAACAAAAAAATTTAAACAGCAGAAAAAAGCCCCATGGAAAGATGCTACATGTTGGTGTATCTTATCTGCTGTTTTATTTTTTGTTGCTTGAACTGAAGGAAATTCCTAAAATTTAAACGTGTTATTGAAATGGAAACCTGAACCAGCATTTTTTTGTCAGTAACAGTGATGATGGAGCTTTTTCTTTGTGTTCTGTCACTGCAAAGCCGTTCTCTTTCTCAGTGTGTTTCTCCCCAAGACAGTGTTCCTCAGCTGGTGGCCTGAGACCCCTGGGATATGAACTCAGAAAAGGCAATTAGATGGGTGTTGGAAATTTTATTGCAAGTTAAAACAAATAAATTTCCATTGTTCCAGTCTTTGCACACAATTTTCTTTCAAGGAATTTTTTTTTTAAATCTCCTGTAGCAGAAATACTTGCATACATACAAAATGCTTGTTTAGGCTTGTCACTGTTGCTAGTGATAGCTATATTTTACACTTTTTTTTTTACAGTAGCTAAAAAAAATGTAAATGAAAATGTGGGGAGGAAGCACTCTCATAAGGAAAAACAACAAACAAAAGGTTGTAATTTTCAAAGGATTTGTCAAGGAAAAATATTTTGAAGCAATCTGTCCAGAAGATGTGTTAAAATATTACCATATTCTTATATTTTCATAACAATGTTGTTATAAATTTATTTAGCATTCACATTTATCCACCTCTTATTTTTATTGTAGCATTATAATTTTTTACATCGTGGTGTCCAATATGATTTTGAAGCCTTAAAATTTGATTTTTCAATTAGAAAAAAATATAAACTATATCAAACAGGAGGGCTTGTTTTAAAGCTTCTCAAAGCATGGCTGGATTCAGTGTAGGAGAAGTCCAAAGATCATACATCCTCTGAAGCAAGCACAAAATCAGGGAACATGGAATCACTGAATCACACACTTAAAAATATTACTGTCTATGATATATGTTCCTTACCATATGGTTACTGTGATACAGGGAATTCAGACTTTATATTTTTATAGCTTAGAGTTTTCATGAGTTAGTTTTGCCTGAAAATGGATTCCTGGGTCTATAAGTATGGAAATGCTGTCAGGTGAGATTCATTCTCCTGAACTTTTAACATAGTAAAAATTGTGAGACATATTTCCCATCTGTGCAAGGTGTAAGGATTACCTAAATAATACCACTGTCCTCAGCTGGTTACAAAAGTTTGAATTTAATAAATTGTTATCTTGAGAATGAACATAAATTAAGATCATCTCCATTTCTCCTAGATGTTCTGATCAAGCATGTTAGAAAAATCAGTAGGATTTTACCTAGAAATGGAAATATGACAGAATTTCTAAATTCAGTAGTAAGCTTGACTTCTGGCTGGCATCCTTTTGAAGAACAACTTTTGGTCCATGTTCAGAAGGAGTTTAGTGAAATCACATCTTTAAAGCTTGGGACCTTGTGCATTTTCAAGGCCTGGGTAAATTTATTATGATTTTAGAAAGCCAAATTCTGAATTTAGTCTTCAGACTGCTTTGCTTGAGCTGTGCAAAGGAGATGTTACAGAATCATAAATGATGAATTTAAAATGCTCTTTGTGGGAAGGATTCTCAGTTAGTGGGGACAAAATAGCCATCCTATATAATTGACTGCTCCACTTTTTGTGAGATGGAGCACGAGCAGCCTTAGGGGAAAAGCCACCTCAGAGTTCCTCAGGATCAGAATTAAATGGTTCTCTTGTGTGTACATGAAATGGGAAACCACACGGTTTCTCACAACACTTCAGAGAAATATTTCCCAATTACAGGTTCCTTTTAGGTTTTGGAGGCTTCCATGGAAATGATTTTCTCTTCTCTTACATAGTCAATCTTCTACTTCCTTCTTTAAGCAGATCTTGAGCTACACCTTTGTCCACTGAGGTGATTTTGTGTGTGTGGAAGGAGGTTAAAATGAGGAACAAACCCACTCTTAGGTGGTTCCTTGACCACCTTGCAATGAGGTCTCCTACCATTGTAATTCAAAGTGAAAATCACATGGAGGGCCAGAAAATAAAAGTGGAGGATCACTGGACACTTCTTGTCTCTGCTTTTCCCAACACTTGCTTCATCTGAAAAACAAACTCCAGAAAATTTCAGGAAGAAAGGTTTTTTTAATTCTTTGCCCTCAGTCATATATTCCCACTTCCAGCTGACTATATTGATATTGTTAATTCCCTGCAATTCCTGCATTCTGTAAATCTCAACACACAATTCTTCCTCTACATATGGAGGAAAGAGAAGACTTTTGCTCTGTTTCTTTCTTTCAAATGTGCCCTACCCCATGAGAAACTGAGGCTGCCCTTAAGCTTCACCATCTATTCTAGGTCTTTGCAGAGCAGAGGTTTTGCCACCGAAAGCAACAGAGATGATAAAATTCCTTGTCCCCAGTCTTTGCCATCATGGTGCTCCTAAAGAGACTTCATGAACTTCCTCTATTCACTGGAATATCAGGTCCTTTGAGTCATTTCCTGCACTAAATTAGATGTGACATCACTGACTGGTGCCAGACATCCCTGCTGGTTGCACCATCACTCCTGGTGATGTGCTGATAGAAAGTGAAGGAATGAAGTGTCTTATGCAGTAATTCATAGATAAACTTAGCAAGTATCAAAAATTTGTGTTAAAATATATGTTAGAAGAGATAAGGTTTTACTCACCCTGCTGTGTCCTTCTTCTCTATGAAATTTGACAGCAATTGAAAGAAACATGTAGGCATCCAAAGTGACACAGCAATAAATGTAACCACTCTGCTTTGATGAAGATTTGTTCCTCAATTATTTTGCATTGTGGTGCATTGAACTGCCTTACACTGCTGCCAGGACAGATAGATCAGATAGTTAGGGAACTTTTATTATTTGCAGGTTCCCTGTCACAAAGTTGGAATTGATGTGTGATTAACTGAATGGGAAGTGGCAGATACTGTGATTTTACAAGTTGTCTTGAATGTTTACCACACAGCTGCAAGATCAATTACTGTATTGTGGTGGTTCACAAGCGTTTCTGGCCAGGATTGCCAAGGCTTCCTGTGGCTGATAAACCTGTGGTGTCCAAATAAAAGGATCTATTTAATGATCTCCTTGAGAAAGATCAATAGAAGGTCTCCAGTGCAATTTTATGGGCTATGGACATTTTAAATTCTGCTATTATGGGGAAAACCAGCTAACCCCATAAACCAGGACTTATTCTTCCCACTTTTCTTCACCTTTATCTACTCAGTATATACAAAGGAGCTTTCTCTACACAGTGAGTGTTTTCACTGAGAAATTCAAGATCAAGCCTGCTTTAGCATATCTAATTCTATTGCTTCAGTTATGAGAGGAATTCCTATTTATTTTGGCAATTACAAATATGCAAATGTCTTGACCAAGTCTTTGCATCAGAAATGTCTTTGCTTCTTAGCAAGTCAAAACATTTCTAATCACTCCTTTGCCTTTCAATCAATCTATGGTATCTATTCTTTACAAAAATAAGAAGAAAGATATGAAAATGTGGTATGTCTTGGTGATGACCTCAAAAATAAAAAAAAAACTGTATTGTTTCTCATAAAATTTCTGGAATCTCTAGGCTGTACAGAGTACTTACAGAAGGCTCATCTAATTCCTTCACTATTTTTAGGCATTGCACTCTCCTTGAGGGAACATGGTTTTCCCAGAAATGTGGTAAACATGGGACAGCCATTATCTGCTGTTCATAGCTTCCCTGTAGTGTAAAGCAACTTCAGGAGGCAACTAAAAGCAAGACATTGCCATATTTTATATCATCACCCAGGTGGGTCTTGGGTCCATGGTTTATTTGGTGTATAAAAAATCAGATTGTTTGTTTGGTAAGGTATCTTCTTGGAACACTGAGCTTTGCTAAGGAATCTGTGCCATGAGGACTCTGAGCACAGTGTTTGAATATCCTGGCCAACCTGCAGCCATCTTTCTCCACAATCATCATTTGGATTTCTTTCCAATCCATCCAGAGATTTAGCTGCCTGTGTAGAATATCATCTCAGCTGTACCACAGCTGTTTAGCCTTGGACTAGACTTGCCTGCAGTTTACTACAGAGCAAAATACAGAAGTGGAATTTTCAGGGTAGGGTGCTTCTCACTGGGTAAATGTGTTGTATGAAAACTTGTTATGAGGTAGCTAAAATGCTGCTCCTGATAGCATTAATATCTATTTGCCCAGAGCTCAGACATTGCTGCTAGCATTGATTAAAAGTAGTTTGATAATTGTGATTTATAAGGCTGCCACAAAGACATCCATTCACACTTCACTAAGTGTGATTCTCTTGAATTGTTAAAGATAGCTGCTGTCGGGTTTTTTTAACAGTTGTACTTAACAAATCTTGTCATTGTCTCAAAACCTTTCCCTGTGTTAGACTTCACAGGAGGTGTTGCATCTTCATCCTATATCAGTATTTACGGCAGCAACACAATTCCTGAAATAGAATATTATGTAAAACTCAGAAGAGATTTTTAACCTTGTTATTTAGCAAGATTTTCAGGATTTGATATTCCTCTCACTAAGCACCTACAGCTGGTCGGGAGAGGAGAAGGGAGAACAACAAGCTAAATTTAAACTGGAGAAGCTATTCTTTTTTTCATACTTATATCTCAAATCCAGGGTTTAATTCCTTACATTTTTGGGGAGTGAATTTTTACATTACATAACCACAGTGATCAATAGGTGGGTTTGCTTGATCCAAAGTGCTTGTGATTTTTTGTCTTGGAAACTTGCCATTGGTTCAGCTGATTTGTGTTGTACATCACATTAACCAGAATGTACAAGAAAAAACTTTTGTTCATTTAATTATGTAAATATTTGTTCCAGTTGATTGTACTTTGAGACTTTTGCTTATGCCAGCCTTGAAGTCCCACTATGCTCTAGGGAAGACCTATTATGTTTTACTTATTTAAATTTTTTAGTATACTTACCGTTTATATAGAAATAAACAGCAAATGTGTTTTAACACATTTTGCCTTTCATAATAAAACTAGAAAGGAGAAGTTTTAGTGAATGCTCAGAGTTTCAGCTCATTCAAAGGCTTTTCAGCTCTCTTGGAAGACCTGGACTTGTAGAGAGAAAGGTGTCACATGCTTAGCAGTGCTGATTACCAATTAAAGAACTCAGATTTCACAGTCACTTATTTTGTAACCATACATTTGTTGTAAGTTTTTTGAAGATGTTTGAAGTTCAGACAAAATCCTTGGTATGTCATTTTTTCACTCTATGTTCCACTTTCAATGATTTGGGATAACTATTATTGCAATTTGCTTCTGGCGAAAAAATTGCAAATTTCCATATTGCTGAAGTATATTTTATTACGGTTTCTAAAAAGAGCCATGACTTTAAAATGTTATCTTTGTAGAAAAAAAAAACAAAAAAAACTCCTCCTCAAAAA
>JAYDZK010000056.1:69324916-69353471 GCA_034509185.1 Euphonia xanthogaster | reverse complement strand
AAAAACTCCTCCTACCTCAGGGTGTTTACATTTTTGCTAACAGTTTGTAAACAGAATTTTAGAGACTGACTTAAAACATCATGACCCATTTTTATATAACTACACACATTCATTCTGGGGTCTTTTTCTATTTAAAGATGTTTGCATATAGGAGGCAGTAATGTAACCATAGAAAGTTTTTCATTCCCCTGTATACCAGGTCTTTTTTTTTTTTTTTTTCATTTGTTGACTTAAGTCTTCCTGTGAATAACAAAATACAAGATCAAAACTGGATAGAATTGCTTTTAAATATTGGGAAATGTGAACACACAAAGGAAAATTTAGAACTCTTAAAAAATACAGGTAGCATTAATCATATTAAAATTCTTCTAAAAATATCACAGGAAGAAAGAAAAAAAAGAGTGCATTAATAAGAAATGAAGGAAATGTTAAAGGGCATCCTTACTCTGAGTCACCAGTGCAGAGAGACTGATCAAACCTTGCAGCAGCATGGCATTGAGAGAAATTGGGCATGAGATGTCTCATTCCACTGGCACCCTGGCAAACTACCAGCCAGAGATCTGAAGTGATAAAGGGGTTATGAGCAATGGAGCTACAAGGGAAATGAATGGAGTGTCTCTGTCCTTGCCTGTGGCTCTGGTCTCCATTGTAGAACTTTGGGTTTATATGTTTTCATCATCCACACCTTCCATATTTACTTAATGGATACCTGAAACTACAGCATTTCAGTTACCTTTCATTTATTGTGAAATGATTTGTTCCCTGTTCCTGCCACACTCCCAGTAGTGTAACCTTTGCACTGGAGCATAGGAAATTTAAGGAATATTTTTGAGGATCACTTTATTCAAGAGCCATAGTAAGCCCTGTTACCCACTGGTAGCTCCTGTGTCCAGATATTGAGTCAAATGTCTGCAACATAATAGCAGCTTTATTATTAATATAATAGTGTTATCAAAGTGAAATATGTACACAAAGAATGCTGTTGTATAGATGAAAGCCATGTTATTAGAATCAATATAAGTCAGAGATGCTTTTCCCCCTTTACATTATATATTATGGAGGTTGATACATGTCCATTTATAAATAGAGAAACTTAGGCTTAGGCAAAATCACCAAACTGTTTTTTCCCTGACCAGGTAAGATCAGCATAAGGATCTACTGTAAAGAGCACAAGGTACAAAAAAATGTTCAATTTTGTACACAAGAGAGATATGCACAAAAATCCAAATAACAAATTTCCTGCAGCCTCAATGATAGATCAAAACATTCCAAATTAACATCAGACATGTCTTTAAGTGTGTGTATATATATATATAATGACATTTAGGCATAGTAGAAAAATATATCTTCTACATCTTGCCTGCCTATCACCTTTGGCTCTTACTTAACTTCCTACTTTTATCTTTTCATAGTTTCAGCATCTGTGTACCTGTGGTGGAGAGCCTTTTTTCCTGTCATGGGGTTAGATAGTCACATTCTTTTGTGTGCTTTGGTCCCCAGATTCTGTTTGGTTCATCTGGCTTTGGCTTCTGCCTCACTCATATCTATTTTGCTTCATTTTATAAGCTCACTTCATTATACTTAATAAACAACTTTGAAGATGAGTTAAATAATACCAAGAGATGAAAAACCTACATAATTCTAGTTACTATTGTTAAACCTCTTTTCTACAGGCATTAAAATTCAAAGTTCTGATAAAAAATAAAAAAGTTGGAACACTTGAGCAAAGCATGCTCAGGATGGAGGAGGACTATGTTGGTGAGGCAGAGGAAGTGTCTGACTCTGACGATCAGTCTGATGATGATTACCCAGAAGACGGGTCACCTATTGTATCCAGGAGTCCTTCCAAAAGAAAATTAGGTCGTAGATCTTCACCTCCACCTCAAAAAAAACCCAAGGTATCTTTTGCTTCCATTGAATATAGAGAACATATAGATTAAAAAAAAAAAAAAAAAAAGAAAGAAGGACTATATTATCTGAAAATAGATACTAAATTTAAAAGGAAAACTTTAGTATTACTAAGATCAGTGCATTTGGAAATTACATGTTGTAGCTGAAGGTTTCAGAGTTTTCCTATTCCTATGAGAAAAGTCAGACTGGACCATATTTTAGTATCCAAACTAAAAAGCAACGCCTCCCTGTGATCCCATCTTGAACTTCAACCCCATTTTCCTCTTTCTGTGCTTGTCCCAGTGCTCAGTACCCACAGTAGATTTAAGATGAAGTTACCCAAGTGTCTTGTTGGTGCCATGGCCCCCTGGAGCTATGTATAGAGAACATTTATAGCAGTTCCTGGTGACAAAAGGCAGAGTTAACTATTTCTTCCCCAAGTCTACCAGTCTGTTTTTAAGATAGAAAGAGTCCCCTATTTTCTTCTGTTCTGTGATTTTTTACATTAAACTGGGTGCACATTCCTGGTTGTGCTGAAACATTTTTCAGCACCTGGGATTGAAGAGGTATTTTTACATTTGTCATGTAGAGCCTTGACATCAAGCACTATTTCTGAAAGAAGTGTAAAAATTGGGTGTCATTTCCTTTTCGAAAGTCAAATTGAACTTATTTTTTAACCAAGTATAATTCTCTAGCATGGAAAATCTGTTGCTTTATCAGGGTTGAAACTGCTTTGCTCAACTTTTTTAAGATGTCAGGCAGCACCTGAAGTATCCAGTCACTCTTGCCCATCATGCCCTGATTACCTGAATGAGGCTAAACTGGCAAGGCTCCTCAGAGCCCAGCGTTCTTGCTGAGAGGCAATGTCCCTTTCTTTTTGTATTATCTGGTGGTGAAATTTTTTGCATCTTTCTCATTCCATCTGACATGGAGAGACAGCAAGGAACAATTCTAAGGATGGAGTCTTCTTTGAACAGGAAATGCCAACTTTCTAGGCAAAAGTTTTCAAGTTTATTGGTAGGACCATGTTACAGATGAGAATGTATTCCACATTCTCCTAAACAGCAGCAACAAAAAGTATCTGCTCATGTTTCACAGGCAGAAGAGGAAGCAGTTTCCATGGTCCCACTCTGTTGAAGTACTTGTCTTGATATCCCACTTTTGGGAGGGTGGGTGAACATTCGAATCTGCAGAAGATGCCCCAGTGATGCTGCTGGCTTTGCCTGCCTCCAGAGTTGCCTTTTCCAGGATTTCCATGGCAGTAGGCTCCTATTGCTCCTCCTGGGACACAGCCCTAGAATAATTAATGCTCTTGAACTTTGCATAGTTTAAGAGCCGCGAGGAAGCAATCTCTGTTATTTTGTCAGATGAGAATTTGCCTTCAGAAGCTTTAATGGAATGTAAACATGATTAGCACCAGCAGCTCTCTGCTGGCTGCTGCCCCCAATTAGCTCACAAGTTGTGCTATGGAAAATGAAGTGGTCATGTAGTCACTGTAAGAGAGAAGACCCTGGTAAAATTTCAGTCAGTTTTGCTTGTTTTGGTAATGGAGCAAGACTAAATTAAGATTTTGGTGAGAGAATTTTCGACCTTAATCAAGAAGAAAGGAGTTTTCCTGATTTCAGAGCAATGCTTAGAGGAATATTATGCTTTTAACTAATTTGCTTGGCACAGTGTAATATTTTCCTGTTATTCTACATTTTAAAGATGAGTTTATGCTGTTGGTCTTTTCTAGTACTTCATATATTTACAAATAGAAAGTTGGAGGTATATTTTCAAGGAGTAATGTTAAAAGCCATGAAAAATTATGTTTTTGAAGCAGGAAAACTGTAAAGCTATGCAGAAGAACATTCTGCTAGGAAGCATCTCTCCACTCATCCTATGATTACTATGATGAACATGGATAAAATAACCTCAATTTTCTCTCAGTAGATCAGATCTCACTATTAAAGGTCATATTTATTAAATTCATTAACTGTGACATATTTTCTCATGCTTTATGCATCCAAAACTATTGTTTTTGTGAATTATTAATAGTAATAATAATGAAATATGCATTATTGTGACTTTTTTTATTCCATTATTCATCTGATGATTATTAGGTGAGGAAGACAAAGATTGCCCTTGCATTGTCAGACCTTGTGGTTTATACCAAATCTCAGAAGTTTGTGGGCTTTGAGCATTCCCTGCAGCATCAGTTGTGCTGGGAAAATAATTCCATTGGAGAGTCTCAAGCACGAAAACTTGCAAGAGGTTCAGGTAATTTCTTTTGACTTAATTAGTTTAAAGTTACATTGTTGCTATGGTTCACTGCTTAGGCATTGGAAGGGTTAAAATTTTATGAAACAACTACTGATTTTATTTGGTTCTTTGTATAATACTGTTTTAGAAATGTCATTTGCATAGCATTTTTTTTTATTTCTGTTGGTTTTGTGGGGTAAATTGAAATTCAACTTTGTTTTAATTCTGTGTATTTTTATAAGAACAAATATTAACACAGTCTACAAACTGAATGTCTGCCTTTTGAGTCATTGTTTTCTGCATCAAATAATTGAGGAGTTTCAGCCAGTACTTGAAAAAGTGTGGAATAAATTTCACTCCTCCACCACCCCCCTTCCCAGAATCTGGGCTGAGAAAGTGGAGTTGGCTTGGGCAGCGCCCTGGCTTTGCTGAGAGCTGCAGATAAGAGCCCTCATTAAAGGGGTGGATAAAGCCCAGAGCAGGCAGTTTGCTCCACTGGAGCACACCTTTCATCCCAGCCAAGCTGGGATATTCCAAACTCATTCTGGGTCGGAGCATCTCCATTTGGTGGAGGCAGCAGAGTGCAGCCTCTGCTGCTCTAACTCCAGCTGCCTGCCCGGGGCTCTGGGGGGTGTGGAGAGCACAGATCACCGGCTGTGACAATGACAACGACGCCTGCTCATGCCCATTCACTCGGGGCCAGCCCTGCTGCCACCCGCCCACTTTGCGGAGACGCTTCAGTGCCTGGGGAGGTGAATGATGCCGAAGGGCAACAAAAAGTAGGATTTTCCAGCCATCCACAGAATCCTCTCTGTTCCTCTATCACTCTAGGGAATATAAAAGTAGTTCTATAAATGCCACCCCCCACAAGCAAAACCACTCCCAAACAACAAACCCAACCAAAATCCTAACAAACCCAAACAAAAGCCCTAAACAAACAAAAAAAGATAAGATGAGAAGAGACTGGAATAGATCAGAGAGATGAGCCTGAAAATGTAGATTTTTGCTGAATAACTAAAAATTGTGTTGATAGAAGTCATCTGGAGCTTCCCACATCTGTGTAGTCTAAGCCTGCATATGAGAAAGGAGGGAACACAGGCAGCAGAAGGAAAAACAATGTTCATGAATAGTTAACAACTTCTGAGGCTTATAAAAGAATAATTTAAGTGGCTTTTAAAAGTGTGCTCTTTCCTGTTCTCAATAATATTTAGTAATTTTATTTAAATCTCCTAACAAGCCAAGATCATCTAGAGATGATTTTTTTTTTTTTGAGCTACTATAGAATGAGGAAACTTTTGTGTAGTTTCCTGTTCTGTGCCTTAGTTTCCCACAAGAACACAGTGGGCTTTAGTGTAGAAATCATATAATCACCTTGTAAAAAGGTGAAGAAAGAGAATATTCCAGGGAAGGAATGATTTTTTGTTAATGAACTTCTTACAAAAGTCTGCACTATATACAGAAATACTGTCAGATTCAAATACATGGAAAATATTAAGGTCTCAAAATAAGATTTTAAGCATAGCTCAGAGTGGTCCATGTATTAATGTTAAAATAGAATACATTGATATAATATTGTGTAAAAAATTTGCTGAATCCAATGATTGCATTTTTATTGTTTATTCAAATAGTACCTCTTTAATAGCAAAGGTTTTCTTACCAAGATTTTGTCCTTCTGTTTATCAGCTAACCAGTTTATTGCACATACTACAAGATTTATTACAAGAATTTACCCCAAGGGATCAAGAATGAAATCTTCCAATTATAATCCTCAAGAGTTCTGGAATATAGGGTGCCAAATGGGTATGTATCCTTGCAGAGACTGCTGCATCCTAAGCTTCACAAACACACAGGTTTCTTGCTTTCTGTAGTATTTTGGTGTTATATAGTTTGCATATTTCCCACCAGTGGCATTACTTTAATTTTTTGTTATATAAAATTTTCATTCAACCCACATCTCCCAGCAGTTTTTCATCCCTGGTAATTGTAAATATCACTGTGTTGATTAGCTGTCTCTTATCCCAGATATTTAATTTATTATATTTTATTAATTTCTTTAAGCTATGTTTTTGAATAGGGTATTAAGAACCACTCTAGTAATAATTCAGCATTTTTAAGCTTCCATTACTCAGCAAAGGCAGTTTCTTCTGAAGGGTCTGTGGGTTTTCAGTGGTTCTCTGTGACTTGAGTGGCACAGATGCAGGAGATGTGATCACAACCATTGACAGTAGTGCCAAAAATTCCCAGAACAGGATATGCTACACAAGGAAACACTCAAACATTCCTGGTCAGCACCACACCCAGGCCCAGCTGGGAGCTGCTGGGAGCCTCCAGTCGTTATATAAATGCAACATACATTGAGCATCTTAATTCCCACTGCAAAACATATTAGTTTCCTGAGCAACAAAATAAAGATTACTTCTGCTTCTCTTCCTTGCAAGTTATTACTTTGAATTTGTTAAAAATAAGCATGGCATGCCTTCTGTACCCAGCAGGCTTTGAAAAACCTCTTACCTGTAAGCATTTTGTCCTTTTTAATGGCCTTAGAGACAAGTTTACCTTCATCTGTTTGTTCTTCAGTTTGAAAGATTTTTCATTACAGAATATTTTTCTATGTCTGCCTGCTACATCTTCTTCAGCCCTAGGTAAAGCAGAGCAGAATAGTTGGTTTGTGGTGTTTTTGTACTCACAAATATATCCTGCCTTTGAGTCTTGGCCAAGGGCACCTGAGGGAGGCTGTGGCGTGAGCAGTGTGCTTTGCTGTAGGCTCCTGGTTTGGAGGTGAAAGGTTTGGATTCACCTTGTTATGTTAAAACACACACTCACCAAGGACAGGCACAGCTTTCACTCTGCCTCCAGGGCCCTGGACCTTATGTCACCCTTGTTCCAGGCTGCCTTTTCCACTTGTTTCCTTTCTCAGCTCCCCGTATATCTCCTGTGACAAGTTACCTTCTCCATCCTGACTGTTTATATTGGGGTAGAGTTTTACATAACTACACAAGGACTGCAAAAGTTACCTCTTAGTTTAAATTTTGCTTGTTCCTGTGTCCCTATAAATGCTTACTTGCAGGGCAGATTTGGACTTGGGCTGGGCTATCCAAGTACCTTCTCATCACCACACTATGTGAAATTGGTTTGATTATGTTCTGTCCTTGTGGTTCATCCACACTTCGTGTAATTTCTGGATTATTTACCTGAGGTGCTGCACTCTCTGTATGCTATCATTGCTATCTCCACTCTATATTGCCATTAAAAACTAGTAAGTTTGTTTTGTACTTAGAGGAACAACTAGCCAGAGGTTCTTAATTTAAAATGGAATTAATCTCCCAGTCTTATCATACTGCAATTTACTAGTTTTCTTTCTGGCCTGTAAATCTCCACACTTATCTCTCCAAAGAATATCCATTTGTTAGATCACAGACAGGGCTGAAGTCTTTCAAAATGACTACACTGATTGTTTACTCAGAGTATACTTTAATGAGAAGTCATTCTAAACATTAGTATGCAAAACATATGACTTTTGGTGCATAAGGGGTTTGGACCCCTTCCTGGAAGAATTAAAAATATGCAGGAAGTGGTTAGATCTGCCCTCTTGGTCACTTCATTTGCATCTTCACTTTAAAACCCCTCCATTTTTCACATGGGAATATGCTGATTAAAAGCAATTCTCCACATACATAATTTCCAAGCAATGTTAGATCTATTCTTAATTCCCTAATCTGCTTCAGATAAATGTTTGGCAGAACTACAGCTGCTCTCCACAATGCAACTCCCAAAGTGAGTGTAGCAGTGAACATTCTGCTGATGTCCTCCCACTGATTTAACACAGAGTTTTGATTATTTTATGTCTGTCCCATGTCTCTGTAATTCACACACTTTTTGTGTGTACTTTACGCACCCTGATTTTGTATTTTACACCCCATGAACAGAAATGATCCCTCCAGATCCCTTCTACCACTTCCCTAAAACTCTTCAAAGGAATCAGGTTTCCCCTATGCCACCTATTCCTCTTCTTACCTCCCTTCTCCTCCCCACACCTGCAAGTTTGCCTTCAAGTTCCTTTAACATCCATAACTTTTTCTGGCTGGGCAAAGAAAATATATTAGGTTTTGTTCAAACCTAACATATAATACTGCCTGCCAGGCCTCTGCATCTTGTAATTATGAGAATTGAGTTATTCCTTCTCCTCCCTTTAGTGAGGGACCCAAAACAGTCTCTCCCCTGTACCTTGCCAGCAATTTTCTCTAAATTGCTTGGAACATATTATCTTGGAGCAGGCTGGCACTCAGCTAAAGCAGGATGAAATGGTCCAACAGGCTCAAGATTTGTTGGGGCTGAGGATGGGACATGGAATTGTGTAAACCTCATTTCCAGAGGAGGGCAAGTTAAAAACCTCACTGAAAAGTACAGAGTTTCCACAAAATAGCTTTTGGATATCGCTGTGCACTCCCTGTCTGTTCTCTGAAAATGGAGACTCATAAGAACAGGAGGCTTTGTGGAAAAAAATCCCCCACTTTTCATAGTCTGTGAAAATTAGTATGCCTTCTGCATACAGCTGCAGCGAGGCACTGGAAAGAACTGGTTTGGTGTATCCATGTGTCCTTTTTCTTTAGTAAATAAAATGAAATGAAAAGATTTATGCAGGGAAAGAAAATTCAGGACAGTTATTTAAATAAACTGATAGCAGTTGTTTTATATCAACTGAGAAAAACAAAAAAAAATCTGAAACAAAAGAGAGCCTCAGTGAAAAAAA
Organism: Euphonia xanthogaster; assembly: GCA_034509185.1. Classification (NCBI taxonomy): domain Eukaryota; kingdom Metazoa; phylum Chordata; class Aves; order Passeriformes; family Fringillidae; genus Euphonia; species Euphonia xanthogaster. Next base: position 69,344,590 of record JAYDZK010000056.1, on the reverse strand, counting down.
AAAAAAAACTTAAATATCCTTTTGAGTATGGCATTTCCATGCAGTAGGAAATGTTATGAATGTATCAAAGCACTCTACACACATGACCAAAACATGTCAGAAGTTACAGGAGAAAGCCACGGTGTGACAGGTACAGAATTTTGTTTCAGAAAACCCCATATGTGCTTTTTGGAGTGTGCATAAAATTGATATGCTGCTCTGAAAGCTGTACTTGGATGATGGGGTTTTTTTCTTACTGTAGGTTTTGTTTTGGCCTGTGACTCTGACATGCAGCTTGGCAATTTTGTCACATCTGTTTTGTGGCTCAATCATGTGAGCAATAACGTGACAAAATATGAAAAGAGGAGGGATAAAGAGCTCTCTAAGCAGTTCTGATTTTAATCTCTGAAGCAACCAAGGGCAAAGAAACCAACTAATTTTGGTATGCCTCACCTGTGCAAATCAAAATGGCTCAAATCTGACCCTGCTTGGGTGCTGTGTCAATGACTTATCATTGCTGTCTTCTATTGGCTTTAATAGCCCAAAAATGCCTCCTTGGGAAGTGAAAACTACGGGAATTATTATTATTTTTTTAATGTTGTCCCTTGAACTTCACTGATTTGATCCTCACTAAGAGTGAAGTGGTACAGCTAATTGGCTAATTCATGGGTAGACACCTACAAGATAGGTGGGACAATATTATTCTACATAAGAAGCTCCCCAAATGCACTCAGCTTTCCTTTGGAATGGTTCCAAGGGCTGGGAGTCATTTTGGATGAAGGTTTCATGTTTTTTCTTTAGAAATGTGTCTGCTGCCAGGTTTATGAAAAAGCTCTTGGGCTCTTCTGTAGCCTGCTTCTTTTTAGGCAGTTTTTGGTGTGTGTAATAGATACTGGAATTTCACTCAAAAGCAAAGAAACATTGAAATTCCATTTTATCAGTTTTTCCAGCTGTCTTCACTGAAGACAACCAATAGAATAGTAAATAATTTATGTGAAGTCTAATACATTTCAAAAGAAGATGGGGAGAAAAAAATTGCAGGAATACAATTGTTTCTGAAGTCCTTGCAGATCTTGTTCTAAAACATGTCAGTGATTCAGACTAAAACAGGAAAGGGAAGTTGATAATATTCACTGTTCTGCCAAGAATCACAAGTTAAATAAATTTTTAAAAATTATTTTGGAAAATTTTCAGGTGTAAAATTGGTCAAATGACAACCAAAAGATGCTCAGACTTACACTAATTTGTGAGTTTCAGACTGACACATTAATTAGATAGCAAAAATCAATTTAGATTTTTAGATCTGATAATTTATCAGAAATGCTTTAGGTACTTTTCCCATGAGAACCTCACAAGAGAGGATCCCTACTTAAATCCTTTGCAGATATACTTGGACAATGGATGACTCTTAATCACCTGACTAATCATCTTTTTTTTTCCAGTAGAACCACTTGTAATTAAGTAGGAACAATGTCAGCAATTAAGACCTTCATGACTGAATTCTTCACATTTCTTTTGACAGTATCTTTGGAGCCACAGTATTAAATTGGCCCAAAGACAATACAAAAATAGACATTATAAGCATGTTATCTCACAGTTCTGCATTTATTCAGTTCTCAGAAGAGCAGTCTCTCTGCTTCCCTCACATTATAACTCATCCATAAATCAATTTTCTGTAGAATAAAAACAACCATTTCAAAATGTGTAGGTGAAAAATAAAGCCAGGAATTATCATTAAGCTTAATAAAATTTGGAGTCTGTTAGGGGAGGGAAAAAATAACAGTTTGATTTTTTTTTTTTTTTTTTTTTGCCTGGAAGAGAGGTGAGACTTTGTATGCCAAAATTTATACTGTCCATGGAAGCTTGCTCTGTGTTACAAGGGAACCAATCATTGTAGACTTTTTTTTTTCTTCCTGGTAGAAAAAAGGGGTTTATTTTCTTTATTTTTGGTCTGGTAAACCAAAGTCCTTGTTCATAAAGTTTGTGTGGGGTCTCACCTATTCACAGGTTTATTCTCTTTCACCTTGAAGCCCTTCCTCCTAGTCGTGTCATGCCCTTGGAAATAGTCTCATTCCATCTTTCTTGGACTTCTGAGATATTTCTGTAAATTTGGGCAGTGATGGATTGAGTGCAGCTGTGACCTGCATGTGAGAAGAGAGCCTAGACAGTCCATGCCCAGCCTGGAGTGCTGATGTGCAATGAAAGCAGCGTCCTCAAATGCAAGCACATTGATCATCTCATGGCCAATGGCAGCATTCCAGAGCTTTGGGATACAGGCCTGTTTTCAATAGGATTTCCCAGGCTGTGTGCAATTCAGTTCAGATTTTGAATATCTAAGGCATAGATTTTTTTGTTGCATTCATTTTGAGTGGCCCACTTTAAGAACACAGACAATTGGAAAGAGCTGAGAGGAAGGCAACAGGGCTGATAAAAGTGTGATCTATTATATCTCTTTAGATTCAAATGAGTGAGGTGAATCATGGAGATAGGAACATTGGCACTGAGTGCTTTTTGCATGTGATATTTTTTGAAATGGCATAAAACCCATACATTTTGAGATGCATTTTTAAATGGCATAAAATGCAATTAAGTAACTCATTTTAAGAAAAATTGGTGCTAAATGTGTCCTTATTCATTTAAAAATCTTCCCATTTGAATGGGAAAATACATTAAACCTTATGGTTGTAATTTAGCTAATAGAACCAAGAAGCAAAAAACCAAAAACAACCAAAACCAACCAGTTTAAAAGTCCCACTAAGAATATTAATAAGAGGCAGGATAACAGACAAAAGATGTGCAGTTTTCCTCAACTGCCTTCAATTCAGAGTCACTGTGCTCATTTTGGTTTTAAAAAGCTTTTGCTTTAGGTCTATAAATCAATTTTGTCTTGAATGGTGCTGCTTATGGAAGGTGCTGTGTAGGAATATTTAAAATGTCTTTAGTTCTGCACTTGGTGGTGAGACTGACTTCAATTAATTACTTGTGGAACAGAGATTTGGGGTCAAAAATAATATTGCTCTGTGTGTTATGGAATGGCTCATCTTTTTTGGAACCAGGCTATTTCCCACCTTCCATTTGCTATATGAAGTTATTTACACCTGGGGTTTATTGGCACAGCCATGGCAGCTTGGGGGCTTTGCAAGATGATTTGAGTATGAAATACTCTGCTCTGAAGGGGACTCAGCCTCATGGTTCTAGCAATACTTGAATCCATTTCAGGTGCAGGAATCACACTGAGGAATTCCTTTGCTCAGGTTGTTCCTCAAGTCCAGGTTTTGCTGTGCTGCTTTGATTTTGAGTCAGTTTTAAAAGGCTTTTGGTGCTTAATGAAAGGACTGAGGAAAAAGTTTAATGTACACAGTGTTAAACTTCAGATGCCTTTACTTCCCCATGAAAACCATGCATCGAGGTTAGGTACTGCTCAGATGGTTTCACTGTAAGCTCATTTGGATTTCTTTCCAAAAGAAACTGTCAGTTTAAATCTCTCTTCATACATGCATTAAATTTATACTGTTTCATAAAACAACAGTACAAAGGATGTTATTGACAGTTCTGCTCTTGAATTCAGCAAAGCTAAAATGAAACACTGGGTAGAAATTCAAGGTTGTTTGCAGAAAGATGTTGCTCAGCCCATGCTGCTAGGCATAGCTTTTAGTTTATGATCCTTGCCATTTCTCACAAAGTGTTAGGGCTATAACTGCACCTGATTAAAAAGAAAAACTGTGCATCAATGCACCATAAAGCAGTGCCCTGGGAGGCCCCAAGCAGTTATGAACCCTGTGAACAGTTTTAGTAGAGGTTTGCATCTCAGACAATATGACACAAAATCTCACATTTGCTTAATCACCTTAAAACTTGCAATACAAAGAAACCAGCAGGTAAATTAAAACTACTGTTCCATATGTTTTTTAACTTGTTCTAAGGCCAAATTAAATTAAGTGAAAATGCAGCGCTGATGTTTGAAGATATGAACCCATAATAACATTGCCCTTCACTTGTGCTGCAAAAGTAATTTTCCTAATATGATAAAATATAAAGTATTCTCATTTGCTTGTTGCTGTTGTTACATCAGATTTTCCTGCTTAGTTGCCTATAAAGCTTGGTAAATTTAGCAGTAGTCTCATTATGTGCAATCATGTAATTTGGTTCATCATGTGGAAGCTGCTATTTGAAGCTGACTGTTCAATGTGCCTAATTTCAGTTGCACTTTTAAACCCACATATTCTGAAAGTGTGGCCCAGGAATCACCTGAGGACTGAGAGGTCCTGGGTTATCTGTGGTTCAGACTTCCAGGGGCCTCAGGGCTGCAGCTCTTGTAGCATCCTCTGCACAGCATGATTCAGTGTATTGAAGTATGACAAGCATCATAGAGCACCAAATCTGGGGCTGTTTCTGGATGGTGTGCTGATCATAAAAAGCAAATTGTGCACTACATACCAAAACCATACCAAGAAAATACTTACCCTGTTTAAAAAAGGCAATGGTGTGCAAAGGGCAATATGAACACTGTGAAGTTTGATTTCTGTTGTTCAAGGTAAATCAGATTTCCTGTGTATATTAATATAAAATCATGTCTGCACCTACATTAACACTTAGTTCAAAGCAGGAGTGCATGGTGTGTTTTGCTGTTTCAGGGTTTTTTTTTCTTTGTTTGGGGTTTTTCTAGACAAGGTTTCCAGTTGTTCTTACTTGCTGCATGTTGGTTCCTGATGCAGAGCAATCTTAGCTAGCACAGATGGGATTCCTGTCAGATTAAATAGATGATGCACTCTGGGAGCACTTCATGTATTCACCCATTAATTGGTTTTGAGACTATGGAGCCAGGCCCGAGCTCTTCACAAGTAACCCCACCAAAAACATGTGTAGTGCAAATATCAGGTGCTCTGTACCAGCTGCTTCATTTCTATTTGTGTTGTTTGCTACAGAACGTTTTAAAAGGATCATCAAAGCAGTGAAGGAATAAATAATTTTTGCATGAAAACAATTTTTTGTGTTTTCCACCTGCGATAAGGATTTTTGCATTATGTCAAATGTTCTTTCAATACATTCATATTATCTCATAGGAGCAGGTAATAATGTCCTCCTCATGAATTATTATGAGGAGTCACTTGAACTGCTTAAAGTCTTCTTTTTTCATTCCTACCAAACCACTGGTTTCAGTAAATTCTTATCATTCTCTGTTTAACACATGTCACAGGTTCATAATGCCATCATTCACTGCTGATTTGACTTCTGCATTTTCTATTTTGAACGTGACAGGAAGCTCCAATGTACTGCAATAGGGGAAAATTTCATTAAACAGGTCTATTTCAATGTTGGCTTTATCTCATGAATTACAATATCCTGTTGATGAGAAATGTGATATTTTATTATTGGTGCTGCAGCATACCAAAAATGTTTTGAACTGCCAAGGAAAGGAAAATCTGTCAGGTTTATTCTTGCAATAATCACCAGTAACAGAGGATTAAACTCCAAGAGAATGTGTGCTCACATAAATTTAAGAACATTTTTAAATTGCCTCTAGTTCTAGAAACTTAGATTGCATTCTCACTGGGTATTCTAACAGTAAACTAAAGCTTCTTAATCCTCTGGGTGAGATGTTTTTGTGACGAATTCTGCACCATAACTAAGGTTAGATACAATCCTGTGGTTTGGACTTCTGCACCAGAACTTTGTTAGCAGATTTGGAGTGCAGGGTCCTGCTGCTGTAGAGAAACTAGGATGTGAATTCAGTTCTTAGGGAGAAAAAGGATCTCTCATTTCACATTCTCCAAGGCCTAATTTAGAAAGAAAAGGGAAAACAGATATAGCAATGTAAAAATATCTATAGGATAATTCTTAAAATGGGGTGCAGTTCTAAATAGTGCACTGCTTTTGTGCACAAGTAATTGTGGGTGTATGAGTATGGGGCTTTTTGAAGGGATTTTGAATGAGTTAGAGATGGGATTTCTGAGTTGTTTTGATGATGTGATTTATTGTTCTTATCTTCTACATAGATAGGAAGGGTGAGTTCAGCTCACATCTTTATGGTTTAGAAGGTTACAAGACTCCTAAATATAAGAACTTTAAAGGATCTGATTATTAATAAAGCACTGTTAATAGGTTTTTGACCTAATCCTTAAGTATTTCATCTTATGGACTCATGTTACAGTGTAAGCTGTAACATTTCTTAGCCAATCATGTTATGACACAAACTTACAGTGCTGCAGTCTAAACTCCTTGTTTACCTCTGTAACTACTTTTATTTTTTCTATAACTTAAACTCTAAAACTCTAAACTTTCTTCTTAATTTAACGTGTTCTTGCTTTACACTATAAATCCACATTCTCACTTCTAGAACTTAAGTTTGGGACATTTTTCCAAGGTCTCAAATTGAATCCTGTGTTTAATTCTAAGCTTTGGTTTACAGGTCCAAAGTTCTGAGAATTCCTTACATTTCAGATTCCAACAATTGAGTATCACTTAATTTAAGGGAAATAACAGCATCTTACATATGAATTGAAAGATATAGATACCTTGAGCTCATTTGCTTTTTTAAAAAATATTTGTTTTATAAAATGTTATCAAACCTAATTCACTAAAATCAATATTGATCTAATTTTCCAGTGGCCTTGAACTTCCAAACACCGGGCACATACATGGAATTGCAAGATGGAAAATTCCTGGACAATGGTGGCTGTGGCTATGTGCTGAAGCCTGCATTCCTGAGGGATCGCAATACCACATTTACACCCCGAAATGTGGGGACATACAGCAGGCCAATGTCTCTGTCAATAAGGGTAAGATTACTGAAGTGCTGCTTTGTTCCATACAAATGGGAAAACAAAGGCTATCTAGCTCAGATGCAATTGTTATCTATTTTTTTTTTTCCATTTTATTCCCATTCCTGTTTGTTGGGAATTAATGTTTTCAACAGGAAAGGTAAAACTCTCATGTAGTATCAACTGCTGCTTGGGTGCTTTCCCATCTTCAGTTCACTTATGTTTGCTAAAAATATATAAGAGTTCAGAGCCTCTTAGAGTCTGTAAAAATACATGATTTTTCATGATGCTGTATAAAGAAATATGAATAATGGAGCTGACAAATGGATGAGTTAATTGTGCTTGTGGAAACTGAGCTGAAAACACAGAAATCAAATGTGCACTTTGGGTGTTATTTCTTTCAATATCAATAATACCACGTGTACTGTTATAATGCTAATTGAGAAATGGAAATTTTTAAAGATAAGATAAGAAGCTTTACGCTTCTTTTAAGTCTCATTATCTTCCTATGCATATATTAAAGACTATTTATAATCCTAAAGTGATACAAATAAGTGTGAAAGGAGGCATGAATGAATAAGTCTTTGAATTATTTCTACTTCTCCCAAATGATAATGTGATTTACGTCCCAAAAAGACTAGAAATACATGTCATTTACAAATAAATGGTTAGAAAACCCCTTTTTTTGAGAGAAAGTAGATTTGTTATAATTGTTCACTAATTAGAAAACTCCATTTCCCCAATGAAAAAGTAATATTTCTGAATACACAGAATACCACTGGCATAAATGCTATTTAATTAGCATATAAGTAGTGTGTAATTGCTATTTTGTTTCTTTCAGAGTAATAAATAGTGGAGATAAAATAATAGTTAGTGACAATTATAAAACACTTACAAAATGCACGCACCTAATCAAGAACATTTTAGTGTCCTGACAGTGAGCATGCCAATTGTGAAAACACATTGCTGGATGATTTCAGTCAGCCAGGCAAATGCATCACTTATTTTAGCCCTAATTTGGATGAAGCTGGAATTAGGATGAGGAGAAACCCTGAATGGTAATGCAGGAGACAGACAAAATCATTGTCAATGCAAAGGAAGTGCCTGAGCTTGGAAGGAGCTGGAGAAGAGAAAGGCAGTGTTTTAGACTGAGGACTTTAGACTGAGACTACAGGCTGGTGGAGGAGCAGTGGCATCCCACTGGCTGAGGCATTGAAGGGCACAGAGAGCCCCATTGATTCTCAGCAGCAAAACCCAGGAAATGGTGGTTGAAGACAAAAGGAATTGGGAGCAGGAGTCAAAGGAAAAGCAGCTGCTGCTGGAAAAGTTACTAAGTGGATGAATGGAGAAATCAGAAAGCAAAGATATGAAACATCTAGGGGCAGATCTCAGAATGAATGAATAAATAACAGAAAAGTCACATAGGGCCTGATTTCATTGAATTCATTATGCTCAACCTGATGTGCCACAGTTCCCATCAAGAGGCATGGAGCTTTTGAAGCACAAATAGAGATATTCAAGGTGCTTCATAAAGAGTCTTCTCAGCCTCACAATTTTTACACCTCTCTGCATCACCTTGGATCTCAAAAATGGATTGGATTTATGGGTTTGGGTCATAGTGTGCTCGAAAGAACTCACTCTTTTCCCACCCCAGGGGAGACTTTGGCTCTAGCAATGGGTCATGCAGGCCTTGGCAACAGCACTCAGGACATGGCAAGGAATCTCCCAGGTTCTCAGTGGGCAGCTCATCAAGGATTGCAAAGCTTTCTGGTGAAGGCTGTAGCTATTCCCTGGGAAGAAAGGACATCAGTGTTTGCCAAACCACTGCTCTTCAATATTTCAGGCTAGAACTCCTCTTGGAGTAAGGTGTTACAGAAAATACCGAAGCACAATGTGGAATTTGTGGGCTTTGATTGTTTGGGTGGTTGACAGGGGAATAAGAAACTCTTATGATGCTTAGTCCTGAGACCAGGATCAGGGGTCATATCTTGCAGCTGTGTTTTCAAGCTTGTAGATCTCTCTCAAGACATTTCATACACTGATTTCCAAAAAGCTGATTACTGCACAGATGTTTACTCTTTCCTAGGTGTCCTGAAATATAGATAGAAAGCAGACAAAGTTGTGACTTTCAGAAGTCCTTTCTTAGGCTGGGTGCCAGATTACAGGGCAGTCTGAGACAAAATTTCCAGGTAGCTAACTAAATTAAGGAGAAAACCATCAGGAAGCTCACTAAATGAGGAGTTTTTGTGTTACTGTGTAAGACATGAGGCACAAGAGAGGGAGTCTGCTACACACCCTGTAGCACAATGCAGATGTCACAGTGGGTCTTGATGCTGATCCACTCCCCACAGATTGGAATTAATGAGCTTCATAACAGAAAATGTAAAAATAACTGTAGACTGATTCCTCCAACATTATTATTTTGAATGGTAACAAAATAGAATTTTTATGTGCAGCTATTGAGTAAAAAAACCCTGAAAAATATTGTTTAAAATATGGTATCAGTTTTTTATGTATATGTACAGTTAGTGACATATATATAATATATACAATATGTATTAACTTATATTTTAAATTATTTAACTATGAAATTATTTATGTATTTATTTATGTATCTATTTATGTATTTATTTATTTGTTTGTTTGTTAATTTATTTATTTATAAAGAGGGTGGTGAAACACTGGCACAGGCAGCCCAGAGAGGTTGTATGTGTCCCATCCCTATAACCATTCAAGGTCAGTTTGGACTGGGCTTGGAGCAATCTGATCTAATTAAAAATGTTCCTAAATATAGAAATGTTCCTAAAAATATATATAAATGGTGTATAAATATATACCACAATATTTCTAAATAATTATCCACAAATTAAGTTATATGAAATCCATATTCTTCATTCCATTGTATTTAATATGTCTTTAATACACCAGTTTATGGCTGGTATAGGCTTAAAATAATTTCTTATGAAAGTTATTTCTATTATGGCTACTATATGGCTGTGAGTAGTTCATTCTTACAGTTATTTCAATATAACTTTAATTTTCCAGCTGATCAGTGGCCATCAGTTACCACCCAGTGCCATGTCAAAGACCAACAAAGCTGACCCCACGGTGCAGATAGAAATCTATGGTGTGCCAGAGGATCAAGCAAGAAAGAGATCTAGTGTTGTAAAAAGCAATGGTGAGCAGCAGTCTGATTCTCTTGGCTGTGAACAAAGCACAACAACAGTTTTATAAGGAATCACCAACTCTGCACCCCAAGGAGTTGTTATAGAAAATGCAATTATTTCTCTCTAGGCTAGGATCTCCTGGCACAAAATCTGTAGCAAAAGTTGATGCTGTGTGCCCTTTTTCTAGACTGATAGGTTAAGGAAGCACAAACTCCTAGCTGGGAGCACTCTCCCTTTCTAAAGGAAGATGGATTTTTTTGCACACTGCTGTGGGCTCATCCTGGGCAGCAGCTCAGCCCCACAGAGCTGCCTGCCTGCTCTCCCCTAGCTGGATGGGAAGAGGGCGGAAAGGGCCAAAATGACAAAGCCCATGGGTTTAGAAGACAGTTTACCAGGTAAAGCAAAAGCTGCTTTACACACAAGTGAAGTAAAATAAGGAATTCAGTCACCACTTCCCATGGGCAGGCAGGGGTAGAGCCATTCCTAGGGAAGCATTCCCAAGGCTTCATTACGGAGCTTTGTGTTACTTGGGAAGACAGACACTGAATGCCCTCCCTTCCTTCTTTCCCCAGCTGTGAGCATGCCACCATTGCTGAGGACCATCCCTTTGGTCACCTGGGGTCAGCTGTCCCACTTGTGTCTCCTCCCAGCTTCCTGGGTACCCCCAGCCCCTCAGTGGGATGGGGAGGCTGCTTTGCAGAGTGGGAAAGACAGAAATCCCAATGCTGTGTGAGCCCTGTTCAGCAGCAGCTCAAACTGGAGTGTAATCAGCACTGTTTGGGTTAAAAATCCAAAATGCAGCACCATAGGGGTTGATATGAAGAAAATTAATTCTATCCCAGCCTAAACCAATAGACAAATTGGTAAATTTAGACTTTTTTTCTTAAGCAATTGCTGTAACTTCATCACTTGTCTCATTTGAAGTTTCTAGTAGGAGTAATCCCTTAATTGCTTGACAGGTGAAGTGTGTACTCTTTGTAGCTGTCTTTGAGCACTCCCTTATCTTTATAATATAGATCTTCTTGATGTCTCAGGCTACAACTTCCCTGTGATCTCCCTTTTTCTGTACCTCTGTCTTCTATTCTTCCTTTTTCTTTTTGGTAGATGGCTGCTGTTTTAATTCAGCCCCTGAATTTCTTTTCTCTGTACGAACATTGCTGAAGACAAAGTAACCCTTTCTGTTCCACATTCTTTTTTTTGTCTTTCTAGTCAAGTGAGTGTTTTACTACCTGAATTTATTTATTCACTGTGAAAGGAGAAACTTTGGCAGAAGCATGAAGCTGGTATGGCTATAGGAAAATTTAGGTTGAGCAGAAGTTCTTAACTTGGCTATCCTTGGCCCATTTTGGTCTTTTTTAAGGGATGACACCAACTGGTTTAGGCTTTTGCACCTCTGCAGTCAGTGGGAGTCTGGTTATTTATTTAAATGGGCACAGATATCTAGAGAAAAAGAATGACTCTTTTTCAGTTCAGACTAGTGATAGCAGGTACAATAATTCAGTTACTGAGTAGAAAAAAAAAAAATCACATTGGAATCCTGTTTCTTTTCTCTTTTTCTTAGCTTTGTGCCCTAAATGGAATGAAACCTTCTCTTTCAACATCCAAGTTCCAGAGCTGGCAATGATTCGCTTCTGTGTGGAGGATGAGGTGTCTCTGGTCAACAAGGAATTCCTTGGCCAATACACTTTACCTGTGATGAGCCTGAATACAGGTAATACTTTTATGTGATCCATCTATAACAGCTTAAAAAAATCTGCAACATTCCAAGCTTTTATTTTTACTGTAGCATTGAGAGAGTAAAGCATCATGCCTGTTTTCTAGAGGGAGATTGTGTAACTAAATGAATACATGGCACTCTCTGTTCTTTGAAATAATTTTATTCTCTGAATGCAAATCCATGATGTTGAAATCAAAGCAATATTAATGACAGGTGATCAGTCCCACTGCAGTATTCCATTCTAGATGGAAACTGCTCAGGTGCTATTTTAATTCATTGCAAGAAGTGGGACTAGTCAGAACTGCTGTGAAGGCAACGGTTTTGTGCACTTCCTATTCAGATAAGCTCAAAACCCAATACCAAATTAAAACAAACCACCAAAACTCCCTCAGGTAACCTATCTGCAGCTTTTCAGAGTGGAGAACAATGGTTATAAATTAGACAAAACGTGGCATTTTTCTTGCTGGAGTTTCTCTTGCTAAGCCAGTAGAGTTCCTGGAACCTTTGTAATGAATAGGCTGCACATAAAGAGCAGACACAGAAGTCAACAGGCCAAGGAGAAAGGCTTATGTAAAATGGCTGTTTACTACACTGGCTTTCCAAAGCTGTTTCTGACAAAACAAACAGCTTTTATTAGTGAATAAAGATGGGAAGACAAAACATTGGAGCTGGCAACAGGCACTGCGCTGTTTTATTAAGCTTAATAGGATTTTAAATGGCTTTTTTCTCCTCATGTTTGGAAGTCATAAAGCTGCTTGTGATTCTTAGTTGAGGTTGAGGAGTTATACAAGAACAAAGACATTACTCTTAGAGCTCAGTTGTTTTTCTACAACATAAACTTTTACACTGATAACCTTTTACTTTCCTTTTATTTGTATACTTCTGGATAATGAAAGAAAACTCAACCTACCAACTCACAATGTCTGAGACAAATTCAAATATCAGGCACTGCTGCTTACAAGTGCTTGTAAAATTATTAATTGAGGCTTTTTTTCATACAAATTTTCAGTATTGCCTAATGTCTCTATAGGATTAATTTTGGCCATAAATGAGGGATCCATATTTTGGAAAAGTAAGAGCAGTAGATTTTTAAGGAAATATTTCCAGTGGAGTAATTCAAAATGCTAGGGAATAAGGTTAGGTACAAAAACTATAACTGATGCCAAACAAACTGCCCCAATTCCCACTTAACACAACCTAAAAAAAAAAAAGTAATTTGCCATCAGGATGCCCAGCAATATTGCAAGCATTTATTGCAATGTTTACCATTGAGACCTCTGAAACCTGGTCAGGAACAATGGTTTTGCTTTAGGTACCCAGGCTCTCTAAACAGGGAAACGGGGAAATAATGTTCTTGCAGAGGGAGTCACAAGAAGATGAAGACAAGGGAAGAACTGCCTAAAATGCTGAAGGGTGAGCTAGGATTTCACTCTTAGTCTTCAGCACTCCAATTGCTTTAATCTGTGCTACAGGACTGTCCCTCAGTCCCTAGGATTTGTACCCCTGTGGTGTCCAGTGCTTACATCTTTTTATTTTCTTTGTCAGGTAGTGAGAAAAAGCTGTGCTATTTCCTCCCTCTGCATTTTCTTTTGAAAGCATTCAAGTCTATATCCACACTGCCTTCCTTTCCCCAGCAGCAGACTCCCAACTACTTGGAGACTCTGGGGAGGAATGTTTGCTGCCCAGCTGTAGCAGAATTTGATTTTCCATGTAGTGATTATGTAGCTGTACTCAGAGGGGCTGAAATTGAGAAAAATTCTTAACCTGGGTGGTTAAAGGCAAATTGGAGGGGAGTCCTCTGTTACAGTCCCTGTGCCAATGAATCTGCCATGGAGAATGCTAATACAGGACAGGAACTCAATTATTACCTCTATTATCACGGGATCCACGAGTAGTTAATTATTTAATGCAGAATGGAGCAATTTCAATAAAAAAAAAAAAGTTTTACTTCTCTCAGGATGCTTTGTAGAATATTCTGTAGGTAGGGGCTAGAACACAAGTCTTCAGAAATTAATCTTTGTACTTGAAGTGTATCTTTGGATAGGAAATCAACCAAGCCTTCCACATATTGTGTGCCTGCCTTAAAAATTGATCTCAAATGTGAAGTGTCTGAAACCAGCTTTAATATCTGCTGCCCAGAATCTGAACCTTAAATACCAGAGGAACTTAAGTGTAATGTGACAGAACAAGAGGAAATGGCCTCAAGCTGTGCCAGGGAAGGTTCAGTTGAACATCAGCTGGAATTTTGTCACTGGAAGGGTTGTTCAGCACTAGAAAAGGCTGCTCAGAGAGGAGGTGGAATCACCATCCCTGAAATGTTCAAGAAACAGCTGGATGTGGAACTTAGTGCCATGCTCTCGATCACAAGGTGCTGATCAGTCAAAGGCCCGACTTGATGACCTTAGAGGCCTTTTCAAACCTAAACAATTTTATGATTCTGTATAAAAGAAGCAAGAAATTCCAAACCCAGGTAAATGTGGGCCCCAAAGACTCCACAGGCATCCAGACACACCTAAAGAGGGATTTTGAAAACTGCAGTTTTCAAAGATACTGATACCAAACAGAGACTTACTGAAATAGCTGGAGTTATATATTCATAGATAGAATAAAGAATATTTTTAATCAAAAGTGACACTGTTTATTATTATGAAATAATGGACATTTAGTCAGATAAAGCCACACAGGCTGGGGTTTTGAAGAAGAGATTGTTTTGTTTTCTAAGCAGGTAAGTGAATTTTGTTTGAAATTGAGAACTACAGCTTCTCCAAATGCTTCAACCAACCAGATGAACACGTTGTTTCTGATGGCATGAATTATGTCTAATAAAGTGAATTACTCATATGAAATCAACTTTTTAAGATGTCATGGCAGAAGATGTTACACTTCACTTTTTTCTGTCTCAGCTGGACAGTGCACAGTTGCTGCAACACCATTCTGTAGGTGCTATCACTACTGTTTCACATGCTGATTTCATTTGTTATCAGAACAATGTGTGCCGCACCTAACCTTGGGTATTACATTGTAACCTTTGTCCATGTTTAAATATCACTGGGCTAAAAGTTTTCCATTCAAAAAAATACCACATCCTGAAAAACACTGGAATTTTTTCACTCTATCACAGATATTAAAAATACCAGAATTGAAATACTATATATATATGAGAAGAAACAGCACAAATGGTGTTTAGTTCCTGTATAATTTCATTTTATTTTAAGGAGCTATTTACAGAATTATAAATTATTCCTTATCTGCATAGATGACCATAAAACCACTCCATTATAATATCTGTGCTTGTGGTTAATACACTAATAAGGTACCCTTGTATTTCCAGGTTACCGTAACATTCCGCTGATATCCAAAGATGGAAAAAAGCTGGAATCTGCATCACTGTTTGCTCATGTCTGGTACTATTAGTGATTGTCTGCAGAAGAAATTCTTCTGGGGGTTGTCCCCTGCTTCAATAAAGTAGCATTTCTGGCTTTGCAAGAGCCCAGTGGCCTGATTCCCAGACTGCCACATTCTCAATGATTTTGTGAAGCCAGCGGGACTTTTCTGGAAGGGGTGTCCTGGATAAAGGCTACTGTCCTTGGCACTACTGCTATTTTTCTGTAGAAGACTGGGTTTGAGAAAACCTAAGGAGCCTTGAAGCGTGCAAGTGTTGGAAAATCCCAGCTCCACAGAAACGGGGCAACTGAGAGGCATTTTAAAAGACTGCTCATTTATCAGTCTCGTAGAAGGGTGAGACATAAGAGATGGAAAACTCAACACCATTCTATCAGAAGCCACCCTATTTCCTGGATACACTACGTCATAAATGTTTTTCAGCCTATTAGCTTTTGCCACACAATGCTGCTAATACTTCTAACACCAATCACCTATTATTTTACCCCACATGGTCTTGCTGCAATGCATCTTTCACAGTTCTGATTCTCCAAAATACCTGGTCTTTTTGCAAGGCCATCTTTTGGAACTTGTTTCTAGTTCAATTTCTCTCTCAACAATGTCATCTCTATTCCATGGCCTTCCTCAGTCAGCACAGCTTATCTCAGAGTTTGCATACAGATGTACAAGGCTGTGTGAGCTTTCAGTCAGGTTTTCAGAGTCCTTTACAAATCCATTTCTCACACACAAGTCCATGGGACCTGATGAGATACATCCACAGGTCCTGAGGGAACTGGGCTAAGCTGCTATCCATCATACTTGAGAAGTCATGGCAGCCTGGGGAAGTTCCCACTGATTGAAAAAGGGGAAGCACAGCCCACATTTGCTATCAAAAAGCAGCATTGAGAGAGGTGATTTTACCCTCCCACTCTGCTCTCAGGAGATCCCACCTGGAAAGTTGCATTCAGCTCTGGGGCCTCCAACTCAAGAAAGGTGCTGATATTTTGGAGTGAGTCCAGAGCAGGGTCATGAAAATGATCAGAAGTGTGGAGCACCTCTGCTGTGATGAAAGGTTGGGAGGATTGGAGCTGTTCAGCCTAGAGAAGAAAAGGCTCCAGGGAGATCTTACAGAGCCTTCCAGTAGAAGGGCATGTAGTGATTGGACAAGGGTGGATGGTTTTGAACTGCAAGAAGGTTAATTGGGTATTAGGAAAAAATTCTTTACTGTGAGGGTGGTGAGGCCCTGGCACAGGTTTCTAGAGAAGTTGTGGACTCCTCATCCTTGGAAGTGTCCAAGGCCAGTTGGATGAGGCTGTAAGCAACTTACAAAGTGTCTCTGGCCATGGCAGGGGATGGAATGAGATGATCTTTAAGATCCCTTCCGACCCAAGCTATTCTGTGATTCTATTATTCTCTGATTATTTAGAAACAGTTCATAAATACTCGATGTTTTTTGAATATTTTTAAAATTCAGTTAATGTCACTAGGAGCTAATTTCAAATTTATGATTGAGTGAGAATAATAGTCCAGCATATATGAGAGATCACACTAATTTTTAGGAAATGAGGATGTGAAATTGACATTTTTATTTGTATCAAACAAAATTTCTTACCATTGTACCTTTTGAAGAGAACAGGAAAAATTACACATGCAACGTTCCCTTTAAATTTGTATAAAGTGGGTTCTGATTGGGCTATTCCTCTTCAGTGCCCACTGTCATTTTCTTACCTGAAAAAATAATTTTGAAAAAAACAAGTACTTTTTAAAATCATAAAAAAATCATATATGCTAGTATTGGTACCTTTCCTTAAATTAGTGTTGAACCTCCTGCTGCTAAAACAAGATAAAAAATTCATGGGCTGGTTTGTAAAGAACCATGTTCCTCATAGGAGCAGGGAGCTCAGGAAGTAGGAAACACAGTACTCTGAGGAGAGCTAGAGAAGCTTAGAAAAAGCCAGGGTTGATTATGTGTATGAAGATCTATGAGGACAACTTTTGCCTACCAGAGCTGTCAGTGTAGATCTTGCCCAGAAGACACAATTTTCTCATTTTCCTTTCAGAACTGAGGTATTGTTGGCCTTCCACAGGACTACAGACTAATGGCAGATTTGTTAATTACACAAGCAATGGCAGATTTGTTATTCAAAATTTTTTTTAACAAAAAGGATGTTATATTGACAAGCTTTTTTAATATCAAACATTATTGCTTAAGTTTGCAGACAGTTCTGATAATACATTGCAATGCTCTTTTTATTTATTGCTATTCTAATGCTGTTCTATTTAATGTTGCTCTAAAATGGAAAATCAGGGCATGTGGTAAACAAGGGTTAGAAAACATCTCAGGAAATAGCACTGTGAAAAAATTGCATTATAGTTTTAATAAGGAAACTGAGACAGTAGACTAAGAGGAATGTCAAATCAACATTGAACTGTAGGGTCAGGTAATTTGATAACTTTGTAAGCTGCTCTCAGTGTGTTTTCTGTGCTTGAATGACAAGGCACTTGATTTTTTTTCCTCAGGAGAGCCTACAGCATAAAATTTTGGTGTCCAGATCTTTGTAGTGATGATATTCTGTGTGCCAGCCAATTGCATGTGGTAAATATTTTACAGTTTCTTACAGCTCTGAATAGACTAATAATATTAATATTCAAACAGTTCCCCTCACCTCCCCTCACTGAGGAGGATCTTAGTGCACCAGTTTGACTGGGGAAAGAATTTTCAGATAAAACCTGATCAAGTCTATTGGTTTGATGCTGAGACAAACTCCAGCTTATTTAATTTCCTAGCTAACAGCCCAAGTCCCACTTCAGGAGCTTTACACAGCTTTATATTCTGTAGACTGAAGTAAATGTCCTTTGGGAGAAGAAGGCAATTACCCTCACTTCTGGGATTATTACCCCTCTGTTGACCACTTCCCACCTGGTAGGACAAATGTCAGTTCTGTCCAGTTTATGGTAATTTAAAATTTACAGCAGATCAGATCACAAATGAACACATCTCCTGTGCCTTAAAAATGTGCCCCTGGCCCTGGAAAGGTTTATGTACATGGTCAGTGGGTCTGGCAGTAATGGACAGTTCCCTGTGGCTGTTCACATGCCAAATGCTTAAAGATGTGCTTAAGTGCTTCCTCAAATTAGAGAAAAACAGAGCCCATAATTAGCATCTGTGAACTTAAAAGGAACCACTCATCTTCACTATTTATTATTCATTATATACATATATATATAAAAATATATAAAAACCTATATTTTATAGCTCTGCAGTCTATTCAATGCGTGTATTGACTTGAACTCCTTATGCAGCATAGGAGTGCAATGTGGGAAGAGTGCTGAACAAATATCTGTGGTATCATGATCTTAAATAAATTCCCCCACTGAAAACTCATGCTCAATATATTCTCTTTATTCATGAACATTAGCTTTTCCTTTCTTGTTTCTTCACACCAATGACCAGTTATATCTGCTTCTTGGATGTCAGAATAAAACAATGACATATATTAATGACAAATTAATATCTTGGATTAAATGTTACATTGTATCAAAACTTTCAAAGTTCTTAAAAAAAACAAAGTATTGACTGGGTAAGATTTAATGTGAAATTTGCTGGACATGTGAAATATGTCTGAAATATATCAACCATCCCATGGTTTTCTGGTGAAATCACATGCAGTGATGATAAATTACAGCATTATCAGCATTGTTTCAACACAGTCAGTGGAATTAATGGGCAAAGAATGAGCCCCCACACACTGATGTGTACAGAATTCAGTATTTTTAGAGCACTATTTAATATTAACAAAACCAAGCCCTTCCTTGCTGTCATAAGAACTTCCTGCATGTTGCTCCAAGTTTTTAGCGTGTGATTCCTTGAACTCACACTGGCAGCAATCTGTGGCAGGAATCCATGGCACTTTTAAGACAACAGGCTAATGGTTAGAGGTGTTAGGATATGTGCTCAGCAGATGACTGCCTCTTCTCAAGGGCAACTGAGACAAAATGTACCCTGGGAATGGGATAAAGAAACAGTAGTGGGCAAATAATTGAATCATCTTGGAGAACATTTAAATGATGCTGTTTCCCAGTGGGTACCACTTTTCTTCATCGAACTGGACACTGCTCAGCTGAATGTTAACAGCTCCCACAAATGTTCCTTTGCTTTTCACCACGAGCTTCAGGACACGGCCTTGGAGCTCTGGGACTCTGTCATAGACAATCTGAAATCATACACAGTGAAACAAAAAAAAACCACACAAATTTGTTAATCTATGTGACAGGCAAAGCACTTCAATGTGGCATGCAGGATGATGATTAATCCAATTTTGTGATAATTGCTTTAAACTTCCATCCAGAACAGTAAGTTATTAACCATGAGCCAAATTCACTTAATTTAGTAAATTTACCTCAGAATTACATTTGACCTTACCTAGTTTATATAAAGAGATTCTGCCTTAGAATCACGAGCTTAGGCTTGTGAGATCTGATTATTTTAAAATAAATTGTATTATTATTATTTCAAATTATTAATTTATATAATATTTTAAATATAATATATAATAACACACCACATATATTGATATATATCTCATATAATTATATACATAGTCTATATATAATACACACAATATAATATTATATTATGTAAATAATATGCATAGAATTTAATAATGTA
>JAYDZK010000056.1:69302521-69324664 GCA_034509185.1 Euphonia xanthogaster | reverse complement strand
ATATATAAAATTATATATTATGTATTGTATATATATACTATATATTAGATATATAGTATATATATTATATATAATAGATATTATTGTATATATAATATATTATGTAATAATTATTAAAATATTATTTAAAATAAATCTGGAACCTGTCTCAAACAATGCTTGAGAGAAAAGAAAAAATCAGTATTCATAATTTTCTCTGTGAAAACTGGAAGAGATTGGACCAAGTTCAGCAACTGGAAGTTACTAAATTTAGATGTTTCTGATACTCCAGAAGTGCTGTTGGTACTTCTCAAAATAAATGAGACAGTAATTTAGCATCTCTTAAAAAATTACTAATGCCTATAAATTTAAAATAGCTTTTAAATTACCTTAATGCTGTGAGAACACACTGGGATTAGGTATGAAATTATAATGGTGCATTTTCTGAATTTAAAAAAACCCCAAACAATCTGGAGCAATAAGCCAACAGGACTCAGCTGCACCCAGAACAGATTCCCATGCTTCTGCATCAACCCAAAACTGCTGAGTGAACTGCCTGTGAGCTGATGAAATGTGAGGGCATGCTCTCAGTGCAGGCCAGAAAGGTAAACTAAGAGAAGCCCATTTAATCTAAAATTTCTATGGCTGGAAATGTTTTTTGCTATTTTATTTGCAGTGGAAAAACCCTTTACATTTTAATCTCTCTGTGCTGTTTGAAAAGCAAACATGGCGCCATTCTCTCACTTCAGGAGAATGGGAAATTGAAACTGGCTAAAAAAAAAGCATTTGCCTGCTTGGATTTTCCATGGAATCGTTACCCAAGGCACTGCTGAGGAGGAGGAAAGGCAGACTGAGCCCCTCTAGCTTGGATCTCTGTGGGCTGGACTGATGAACCCCCTCTGTACTTCCACTTGCAACTTCAGGAATTTCACAGGGAGCATGGAATGGACAGGAGACCAGACAACCCTCACAGAAAGCACCAAAGACCACGAAAAATCTTACTGGGGGGGTTAACATTTCATTTTCGAGTTAGAAACCTTTGGAAACAATAGTTTGGGATGGCTGGCATGAAATTGGCACCTGGTGCTTTTTGGTTTTCATGTTTACTGTGCCTATTTTGCCAAATTGTCTGTGAATTACAAATTTCACAGCTTCTTTTTCACTCACCAGAATGAAAGTGAGATGATGAAGAAAATCTGAAAAGCAAGGACAGGCACAGTAAGCATAACACAATTTAGAATAAATCTGTGATCTGACAATCATGCTAATGTTACCAAAGAAAGCTGCCTTGTTTCTTCACCAATATATTAAAGGTACAAAGCTGTTGCTTAAAAATCACCAAAAAACTCCATATATCAGCTGTAAATACTATGAAACTGAACTGGGGCAATGAACAGCTTTTCATCTTTGGCCAAAAATAGGCTTAAATCTTTGAGCAAAGACAGAGCTTTGCAGTGCAGGGTGGGTGGTTTTCAAATGATCCCAGTAAACTGTTCCTAAAATGGCATTGCAAATTCAGCTGGAGTAAGGTATACATCATCATCAGGATGTAGGGAGAGAAGAAAGGTCTGGAGAAGGCTGAACTGGGTGTGGATAAAACCAATGCCACCTGCCAGAATTTGGGAACAGTTAAATCCTGAAATAATTGTGCAGTGAGAATATTTGCCTGCCTTTTCACAGCTAGATCAGATGGAGGTGAGTTATGAGTGGCCATGCAGCAAATCAGCAGGACAGGGCTGGAATTCAACTATTCCTGGCTCCAAAAAGAGAAACACTGTTGACCTACAGGAGTTTAATGACATTTTAATCACAAATGAGGGACAGTTGCTTCTCCTTAGGTAGCCATGGCACAGTTCCTAGATTTGGTAATTAATCCAAGGTAATTTTGATGCATGGTGCTGAAGGGAGTGGCCGTGGCTCCTGGTGCAGTTCCCCTCCTCCCCTTCCATCAGACTAGCTGGGGCTGCTCTGCCTTCATTTTTTTGTATTCCACCTCTCTGTGTCACTCCTTTTCTTCTCCACCACCACTTCTCAATGCAATGTAACATTAACTACTGTGAATGCCACAAATTCCAAAATCCAGGTACAGGCACAGGAGAAAAGAAGGATTTTTTTTTTTTTTGCTAAAAGCTACTCCATAACATTTGCTGTAACTCATTTCATTGTCAGCCCTCCCGGACTTTCGCATCTTCACTCTCACACACGAGTAAAAATCAAACATAAAAAGCAGTTTTGCAAGGTTGATAATTTGCTGTAGGCAGTCATAAGCAATAGAAGTACAAAACTAAAATAAAAAATACCCAAGAGAAGCACATTTCAGATTTTTCTCAGTCTGGAACAAAGAAAGAAATTAATATACAGCTTCCTTCCAGCCATTTGGCTTTAATAAAAACTTATGAACTCATAAAAAAGGCTACAACATTTCTGTACACAGTGTTTTGGACAGTAACTAACTTAAGAGACAGCTGACTTATATTTTTAGTAGTTTTTCTTCCCTAGGGCAGCTTCTGCCTCAGTCTACCAGCCTTGGACAGAAAATGCATCCAGAATGACATCACATATGGAGGAGCAGAGCTGCTAAAGCACAGGCATCGGGTTGGAAATGGCCAAGTTCAGTGGAACCATATGTCCCCACTGTGATTAGCACTTCCCAGGGAAAAAGACTGAGCATCTGGGAAGAAAGGTCTCAGTTTTGATTAAGGACATTAAAGTTTTCATGGAATTTCTTTTAATGGCAGTGGAATACTTGTTAACCCCAATTAAATCTCCTCCCAGTGACTACTGACTGACTGCAGACAGGATTTGGGATTTCATTGCATTCAAAGGGATCTAAAAAAATTTGAAAATAATTGTCTTCCAGTGTTGCTGGCTGGCTCTTATCTGTTGTCCATTTTGGATACCTTACAATGAATGTTATGATATAATTGTATTATGTTCCTTTGCTTTAAGAGTCCTTTAAATGTAAAGGAATTTCTTTAGACAGATTAATTAGATTCATTCCACTCTGATAGCAAAAAAAAAAAAAAGGGAAAGAAAGAACAAAAAAAATAAAGCCTACTTCCTTGTTATTCCACGGCAGTACTGTGGGGAGGGAAGTTTGTCTCAGCTGTGAGCAGCAATAGTGCTCAGGGAGCCTTCTTACAGAATGCTGGAAGTCATCAGTGTGAGCAGGCAACTTTTGTAATTAACAGATGTGGGAAAGGGGCAATACTAGAACTCCAGGAGTGAGAAACTAAGAGATAAGCACTCAGACTCTGCTGACTAACCTAAGTTTTATCATATCTTATCTATGAAACAGGGTGGAGTGGTAATATTTTCCATGCCTTCTACTTTACAGCCTGCTGAAAGAGCATTTGTAAATTACTTTGAGATCTTTAGGAGGTTTGTTACATGTTATAATTACAATCTCCAATCCCACCTACTGTTTCAATCTCATCTGCCCTTACAAATGAACACAGTTTATGCCACTTCCCATTCTGCCATAAATGTTTCTCCATACAAATGTTTCCTTTCACCCCAGAGGCATGAGCACTTCAGTGGTGTGTGAAATAATCATATATAGCTGTGAATGGATGGCATTTTAACATAAAAAGAACCTGGCTATTTATTCTGGTGTTATCATTTAGGACAGTGACAACCAATTTTCAAATGTTAATTTGAATAACAGCATCCATTCAATTAATACTTTTCATCCTATTGTGCATATCTGCATTCAGAACTGCTGGGTTATGGTGCAATGATGCTTGGCCTCATTTGGCTAACATGTAACTGTGGTTATGGGGTGAGACAGAGCACTGTGAAAAATCCAACTGCTTTCCTGAAAAGAGAGACATAAAAGACACTGTTTCACTTCTGAGAAAAGTGCAAAACAGACAGTTGTCCCCATTTGTGGTCCAGCTTAGGATACATTCCTTCCTTTTGGTCATCCTCATTGCAACAAACAAAAATGCTGTATTGCTGTTTTACTTCAAGAGTGGGCAAAGCAAATAAAACAAGTTGCACCTGTGTCAGTTGTGGGTGGCCTGCTGGGAAGCAGCCCTGCAGAGCAGGACCTGGGGGGCCTGGTGGACAACAGGCTGTCCATGAGCCAGCAGGATGCCCTCCTGGCCAAAAAGGGGTCCTGGGGTGCACCAGGAAAAGCACAGCCAGGGGTTGAGGGGGGTGATCCTGCCTCTCCTCAGCTCCAGGGAGGCACATCTGGAGAGCTGTGTCCAGCTCCGGGCTCAACAGACCCAGAAAAGCAGGGCAGCCCTGGAGTGAGTCCAGGGAAGGGCTGTGGAGATGGTGAGGCACTGGAGCATCCCTGTCATGAGAAGAAGCTGAGTGAGCTGGGCCTGTTCACCCTGGAAAAGAGACAGCTGAGAGGGAACCTCATCCAGATCTGTCAGTGTGTGCAAGAAGAGCTCAGGGGATGCACCAGGCTCTGCTCTGTGGGGCCCAGAAACGGGACAGGAGGCAACAGGAGGGACAGATGCCCAGGAATGTTCACTGGAATGTCAGGAAGAACTTCCCTGTGCAGTGACTGAACAGATTGTCCAGAGTGGGTGTGGAGTCTCCCTCACTGGAGATATCCCATCTGGGCACACTGCTGTGCCATGTGCCCAGGGATGGCCCTGCTGGAGCTGGGAGGAGGCACCAGGTGCCCACTGTGGACCCTTCCAGCCTGACCCATTCTGTGATTCTGTGAAACAAGAAAGGGTGGAAGGAAGTGAATGGAACTCACAAGTTCATTGTAAGTAGGGTCAGAGCCTTTTGGAGCTGTCCTGGTTTTCCTTCGACTGACCTCACCAGGGTCTGGCAGAAGATAAAATTCAGCATGTGCACTTGGGGCAGAGCCATCTGGGAGGTGCTGGAAAACAAGGTCACAAATATGAATGTCCATGTTCTAGCAAAGAAAACAAATAAAAAAGTTCCAAATGAAATCTGGGCTTTTAGAATCATGTTACATTCTCAGTATTCTCTGGGGTAAATTGGAGTGCTAGTGGAATAACAAGAATTATTAGAATTCAGCTTAAAATAGATTCAGGAAAATAAAAATTAAATAATACAAAGACAAGGTAAAATTGTCTATCTTTAATATTTACATTCTGATGGAAAAAACCCTTAAGCCTCAATCTACCCTAACTCATCCTAATCTGATACAAAGTCCAGCCCTTCCACTTTCCAGAGCAAGGCACAGAAACTGGATTTTAAACAATAAACTCCTATTGATTTTAACCCCTAGGTATCAGTGCTGATATGGGGAGAACCAATTGTTTCTAAGGGTGTTTTGTAAAACACATTACTACAGAAGAGCCAGGAGCATTTCCTGCAGCAATATGGGCAGAACAGGATTCCTGTGACAGCCTTTCCCATCTCACCCATCACACAGCTGCAATCTCTCTTTAATTTTCCAGTTCAGGTTACTGAATGATATTCCACATCTTCCATCTTACACGGTAGCAACTCGAGATCAGAGGCAATCTATTAACCAGGCTCAGTCATCAGCCAGTGCTGGTGGGTGGAGAAATTTTTGATAACTTCTGAGGATCTCTAAAGTTATTCCTAGAGCAGCATTACAATTACCCAGAAAACACATTGCATTACTTGAGGCTTTGAAAGAACACACAAGAAACATAAAAAATGAAAAAGTGTGGAGCAGGCATGCTGCCAGCACCTGTCACTTAATGCTTGGCTCATAATTGAGTACAAACCCTTGTGTGGGTTACACAGTATACAGTCAGAAAGCACAAAATGGGGCATATCAAAATATCAGTAATTTAATCATATAATCAGCATTTTAGACAGGAAGTTCACCTGTCAGCTCCCAGGCAATCCAGTGACAGGATGCAAATAAGAATACAGGCAAAAAGAAGAGAACTTAAACCATTTGGAACCAATGAACCCAGAGGATTACACAGGCACTTGCATTTATATCTCCTGTTGTAATTTTACACCTGGCTCAGAATGAAATAATTTCTCAGATTTTGATTATTCTCAATATATGGGGCTTTCTACAGCATTATCAACAATATATCCCTGGGATGGAAGAAACTGCTGTCTCCTAGCAATAAATAACTTCTCTGTTGGGAAGGAAAATGATGTTTGTGTGTGTGAACAACCAGCTCTTGCACAACAAACCTCTGTTTTTTGTTATCTGAAATGATCCTTCAAGGCAAATGATGTGGTCAACTGCAACGCTCATTATTGCTATCATTAACACCACACAGCATCAAAGGATGCCCCACTCAAACCATTACAGATTGTCAGCACTATGGGAGTGATTAATATTCCTATTGCTGAGTTCCCCAAAGCACATCTGATTTAAAATACCCTTGGGATTGAGCTGGATGGGATTCAATGGCCAACAAAAGAGAGGCATTAAAGGGCAATGGAATGAAAGGGTATTTTCCTAGGATGGGTTGCCACATCATTAATGCAGGATTTATTTACATTTATTTACAATTGACACTGCCCACATGAAAGCCCATCTCTGTTGATCTAGGACTGTACTAAAACTTCAGCTGAGGATTACAAGTAACAGTAAACTGAGCATCTCTTAAAAATCAGGAGGGAGAATGAAATGCAGCCTGAAGTACCAGTCCAAGCAATCAGGATTGCACCGACGTGCAATCAAGCTCTTCACTTCTCAATGAATAGGCAAGCATCACTGTAACTTCAAGGTCAACTGATTTTAGTTGTTTCAGACAAAGAAAGGAACCAGGCTGAGGTGGGAGGCTCCAAAGGTAGTGTGGTTTAACAGGACCTGGGTGTCCAAAGTGACTAACTGTCCAGATGTGATTAACTGAAAAGAAGTCACATAAAATTGTCTCTG
Organism: Euphonia xanthogaster; assembly: GCA_034509185.1. Classification (NCBI taxonomy): domain Eukaryota; kingdom Metazoa; phylum Chordata; class Aves; order Passeriformes; family Fringillidae; genus Euphonia; species Euphonia xanthogaster. Next base: position 69,317,871 of record JAYDZK010000056.1, on the reverse strand, counting down.
TGCCTTTGAGCTGTGTCGTGTTACCCTGCCTTCAGCCAACCAACCTTCCCCTGTCAGCTGAAACCTCCCAAAATTTAAGGAAGGCACTTTGCAGCAGTGTTTTGGCTGTATGAGAGGGACTGGAAACTACTTCCACACTATCCCTCTGAATGTAGATAAATAGGTGTTGAAAGAGGCGAGGGGGAGGAGAGGGTCAAGAGAGAAAATTAAAAAAGAGAACATTTCAGGGATTCAGATGGGAAAACTCAAGGGGAGAGCTGTTGCTCTGGGATATTTCAGAGCTGAAATAAAGCCACTTTTCATGAATAGTGGCAATCAGCACTCAGACTGTTCGAGGCAATTTGATGTGCAGCCACTTGAATTCCAAGTAGACATCGTAGCTCTGATGTTGTTTTTTTCTCCCCAACTTTACAGGTGACATTTTCCCCCTTCCTCTTCCCTTGCTGAGGAAAGGCAAAGAGGCCACTCCAAATCCCACTGCTGTCCCAATTCTCCATCTGCAGTGGCACTGTTATGCCATCAAACAATCAAAAAAGCTTCAGCTGAGCACTCTCCCAGCCAGATCAGATGTTCCACTCCTCAGCTGCCCTCCTCTGGCTCCTGACACCACAATCCATCTAATGAAAGGCTCCAGCTGTTAAAGACTCTGTCCCACCATGCACTAATCATTCAAAACTCCAGATTAAGAGCAGTTTTAAACCAGCCCCAGCCTTACAAGAGCAGAGTCTGGGGAGCTCACATGATGAGTTTATGCTGGTTTCTCTTTTGATTGGCACAAGAGCTGAATATTTTTTCTTCTGAAGAGCCTGCTTAACCACAGGATTTCTTGAGGCAAGACTTGCAGTGGAAAGAGTTGTACTTTGATAAACACTTCCTAGCAGGAACAAGGAGTGATAGTGGCAGTTTGACTGTAATAGTGCAAAAACAAGACTGGCATTAACATGGCAAAAATCTCTTTTTAAATCATAAGTAGGTGGAATTTGAAGTAAACAGTTTCAAGACAACTGAAATAGCAGGCAAAAAAACCCCAAGTTTTGGGCAAACTAATAATTTTCTAGGGTTTCTGAGTTGAGCACTGAAACAAATGAGAAAAGGAAAAATGGAGAAAACATCATGAAAAATGGAGGAAACATCAGGAATATTTTTCTTACTAAGGATTATGACTTCTGCCATATTACAGTATGTGATCACTTTAGTGATCACTTCTAACTCAGACTGCACTGGCTTATTTATAAATTTAGTAAACATGAGGAACACCTGACCAAAACCACAGAATCCCAGATGGGGTCAGGCTGGAAGGACCCACAGGGATCATCTGGCCCCACCTCCCTGCTCAGACAGGGTCATCCCAGAGCACAGGGCACAGGATTGTGTCCAGATGGTTCTGGAACACCTCCAGGAAGGGATTCTCCACACCCTCTCTGGGCAACCTGCTCTATGTGGGCACCCACACAGGAAAGAAATTCTTCCTCATATTCAGGTGGAATTTCTTCCTCATATTCAGGTGGAATTTCTTCCTCATATTCAGGTGGAATTTCTCTCTTTGCACCAGAGGACCTGTTCTGGTGAGCTCATTATAGAAACAGAGTAAGATTTCTAGCAGGTTCATAGGTTCCTGAAATCCAGCAAACCCCCTCTTTTTTATTATTAAAGGATTTAAAAAAACTGACTGATTTCTGTCCATAGTCCAGGCCAGGGAAAAAAAATAAAATCAAAGGGTACCTTGGGAAAGGCATTTTGCATTTTACTCTGCAAAACCTTTATAGTTGAATGCACTTGTGATCAAGCAAACAGAAAAAGCTTAAAGTTTTAAATTGAGTTCTATTTGTGTTTAATTCTGTAGTCATTTTATTAACCTAAAAATAAAGGATTTTTACTTCCTTCAGAAGAAGTTACTCCCAATTTAAATTACTGTCTTAAATCTTTTATTGTGTTTGCTTGCAAATAAATCCAAGCTATAAAAATCTGTCCAGCTGTAAAGATATAAAACCAAGCTCCCAACAAAAATGCCATAGGTTCTCTTGATATGCTTAGGGACAAAAAAGCCCACAAATTCCCCAGTGATTTTGATCTGCCAGTAAAAAAATCTGAATTTAGAAGTTGTCTCAAATGGAATTTAGGAACTGACTGTGTTTTCTTACTTCAAGTACAACCAAGTGATGATTGAACTGTTTTCTCAGAGGATGACCAGCCTAGTTGACCTTGATAATGACAGATGTTTCTAAAGGAACTCAGTCACTATTGCTTGTATTTATGTTAAAAAAGGATTGTACTTTGGAAATGCTATTTTCTTTCAAAGTCAGGCAGAAGGTGGTGAAGATATTTAAGAATGAGGGAGAGAAAGTAAAACCTCTGGATTTACTTTTTCCATACCTCTAATTCAATACTGAAAACCTAACATACACAGCCTGAATCTGTTCTATTTTCCACTCCAGTTTTATTTTCCAAAACAAGTTGGTATTTGCTTACAAAAACCCACACAGATGTGCTACATCCTCTATAATTTAATTTTAAATATAGTAGCTGTGGCTGGGAAATAATGGATGAAATGCAATTAATTTTTCCACAAGAACTATGTTATCCTAATGACTTTTCTCCCCTGACCATTATTAATGATCCACAACTCTCCTAACACAAGGATTCTTTTTTTAGCATTATAGGCATAACTAATGCAAAATTTGCCATATATTCAACTATTTCGTGTTTTAGCATCCAATATGAATATTGATCCATTCTCAGATGATTTTTAAAATACTCATTTTAAAGATAACTTATCGTAAAACTTTTTAAAACTCACGTCTTCCTAAGTGACATAAAATTTTCTTTTTAGGTGACTTTTGTCTCAAATTTAAATCATGTCATCAGTTTCTGTTAGTGTTAGACATGCAGATCACCTTTTGTCTGAGAGAGGAACAGACTGATGGCTCCTGAACATTTGATAGTTCCAGCTGCTGTTCTCTTTTTCCCATTTTTCATTTTCAACAATCTTGACAGTAAAAACTAATGATCAACTAACTTGTATTAACTAATGACATCTTTCCTCCTCTATAAATAACTACTTTTATTTCCCACAAAAATTAATTTCCTTGACATTTTTAAATCTCAGCTTCTCTCTTCCTTTTCTTCAATGGAAAAAAAAATAATAAAAAAAAGAAGATATCCAGGCATTAGAAAGACTCTCATTTCAGCTGCTGTCCTCAATTAAAAATAATTCACTTTTTCCAGTATTTCTCTTTGTCTTCCTATCCTTTACCATCCTTATGTTCTTCTCTTACATACACTGCTGTGTGAATTTATTTGCATAGTGAAGAAAGGACGACAAAATATTTCTTAATTGTTAATACCAAGATACCCATACACCTTTCAAAAACAAACCACTATAGTGAGTGGTTAGGAAAAAACCTTCAACGAGACAAAATGTCTCTATATCATGTGTAGGCATTAGGTGGATTTGATTATTATCCAATAAAGGAGGATTGGGAAAAAATCCACAGAAGAAATCATCCTTGCACTGCAGTAACCTTTGTAAATTACTGGCTGCCTCTAGATTAAATTAAAACCAGTGAGGAACTGGAGGAGCCATCACTGCTGCTGTTTTCCACTTCCTCCAAGTCCCTGTGCCACTCAGCAGAGGAAGGAGAAACCCTGTCCCTCAGAGCTGCAGCTTAATTAGCACAGCCTCAGCCTCAGGAAAAAGAGAACATCCTCTGGGCTACTCCTAAGCTCAAAGAGCTGAGAAATTAGTGTTACAAAGCAAGGGGTTCCTTCAAAAGCAGATTAATGACATATAAACTTCAGGGAAAAGGGGATTGCTGGGTGAATGGGTGGTTGTGCTGGTGCTACCTGTAGTATTGCACTAATAAGGCAAAAATGGGTTAACTATTCTTTGTTACAAGGTCTTTTAAGGTTAAACTATCTAATTAACAAAGGATACTTAAATTATTTTCACTTTATTACTAATTACTCAAAGTCTGCAATGCTGGCTTTTCTGCCTAATTACAAGATATTACTTAAACTTATGAAGAAGAGGGAAGAGGAAGGTAAAGAAGGACTTGTCTCTGTTTTAAACCTTTAATCTTGCTTCATATGTATTACTAGATTCTAAAACCCCAAACTCTAAGTTTCCTACTTTGTGATATGATGTACTTCTAATCAACTACACACTTGTAATTTCAGTGCTATTAATTAATTTTGAAAGCTTTTTTTCATGGCCTCAGGTCAAATGCAGTGCTCTCTTGGGAGGCAGAGTCTGTATGCACAGAAAGTCTGAAATTCTCAGCATCCAGAACTCCAACAGCTTCCCAAATCCTAAAGTGGTATCCAAGACCCTTCCTTGTTCTTCCTTTGAGCTCTGCATATCCCACAGCATGAACACCTCTATTCTACCCTGCTATGGAGCTTTTCATTTCACTCTCACAAAATACCCCCAAACTGCTTCGAAGGAAATGAAAAATAAAATTCCATTTGCAGTAATTAAGTAATAATTACAGAAGAAGATATTCCACTCCACCACTCTGGTGCACCCTGCACTCTCTGCTATGGGCAAGACAAAACAGGAAGGCAACTGGTCAAAACTGATTGCACAAATATGTGTTGTTTTTTTTTTCCCCAAACAACCACCTTTTTTACCATAAATTTGAAAATATTTAACTGCTTCTCTTCAACAGCAGTTTTATTTTATGACATTTTCTGATCCCAGTTTTGTTGGGTTTTCTGGCTATGTACATAAAGAGAGAAGACACACTGACAGAGATCACTGCTGTGGAGGTCAGTGGCAAGGCAAGCAAAGAAGAAATTGCATTTATCTCAAGTTAATGAAGGGCAATAAAAATAGCTTGCTGTCAGGGAAATTCTGGAAAGCAATTTTTTTTTTTTTTTTGAGCAGACATTTTCTACCTTTTGGAAAGCTGGCAGTGGCCATGGAGAGAGCCTCCAGATGGCTTTGTCATTTACCATGCTAAAAATGCAAAGCTGCTCTATCCACATTATTGATGTGAATATCCAAATATAGCTTATGTCCAATACCCTCAGCATCCTCATCAGCCTGCCTGCAGCAGAGTGGGCAGGACTGGAGCAGCCTGGCTGGAACAGCTGGCCATGCAGCATTCCTGAGGGGACAACTGTGCTGGAAAAATAGGGTTAGAGCTGTCCTGAGACACAACATTTCTAAAGAGAGAACCAACAACCAGCCCTTTCCAAGGTCTCCTGGCTGTCAAATGGGAAAAAAATAACCCTGCTAAGGAGGGAGACCAGCAAGAGATTCACTCTGTCATAACGTGGACATCTGGTTTGGCTTGGTTAAATTGACCCCATATTGGTGCCTGGCCCCAGCTGAGACAGAGCCTGTTGCTCGTGCCACCAGCAGTGACAAAAGGTGTGCATGGAGCTGGAAATTGGGGGAAAATGGTCCATTCTGGAATGATCAGGTCAGGCAAGATAATTCATGGACATTCAAACCAGCCTGGTCAGGCAGCTGATCCATCACAATGGAAATGTGATTCCAGCACATCAGAGAGGTAAACGTCTCAGTTTCAAACTGACCCCAAGGCACAGAGACAGAGGGACTTCCAAAATGAGCAGGAATTATTTGTTAAATATTAAAAAAAAAAAAAAAGTGATTTTTTTTTTAATTTAAAGAGACCGTTCTGGAAAACAGACTGGATCCCAAAAGACTCAGGGCTTTCTAAGAATTATGAAAAATATTTCTGATCTGCTTCAGTCATTTAAGAGGAAAGCCCATCTATCTCTGCTTAAATGAAATAAATAAAATGAGAGCGAGGATACCCAGAAGGTCACACAGATTTCTCTCCCAAGCCTTTATTTCTATAGAGCTCTGAAACCAGAAAGTTGAAGAAATACACTGAGATTTTTTTCTGCTGCCCCATTGAAAAAGAATAATTTATTATCCTGATGATCCAGAGGGAGATAAGGACAGACACAATGCCAAATGCAATGGGAAGAGTCTGTCCAAGCACAGTCTGTAGCTGTCATGTAAAACAGGATCCTGCCTTTTAGAGACCCTTGGCAGCAGGCAAGGAGGACTAGAATTCCACTCCAGCAAGAAATGACAAACTTTGCACGTGTTTATTTCTGTTTCTGAACCAGCAACAAAGAAAAAGACATCACAGAATGGGTCGTGGCTGTACCCAACTCACTGAGAGCTCAACTCCAGCTCCTGACTCTGACCAACTCCTGACCCTTCACTGATGTTTGGGACTCCATTCCTGTGTGCTCCACATGGCACCATCTGGGCAGAAAAAAGTTACCAAGGCTGAAGAAATAATATAAAGCAGAAGTGGGAATGTATGGAATAAATGTACAACTCCCAGTAAAAAATCTGAGTGAGAATCACACAGAAGTTGGTTTTTTTTCTGAAAGAAAAGGCAGCATGTTCTAGATTTCTGAACCACATGTGGCATTACTACTTTAAGACAATTAACTCCACTAGGTTTTTGGGTTTTTTTTGTTTGTTTTTTTTGCACAGATGAGAGAAATCAAGGCTCAGGCATGCTTTCAAACTGTGTTATCCTTTGGATAAGCAATGTTGGTGCAGGGTGTAGAATGCAGGGAGCAGATTTCATGGACAAGTCTCTGAAGGTTTTATCTCAGAATTACCACCAAGCCCATAAAGAAGCTAAATTCCATTGCTTTCAACCCTGTATTATTGCTGTGCTTGGAACACTTAATTTTCAGATGAATATTTAGTCACAGAGTCTATGACACTGGCTGAGATAAGAATGATCTTGTTTTGACCCTTAGAAACACAGATCCCAGAATTTCTTCTTTTGAATAAAGTACAAAGGAGAACAAATGCTAAAAACAAATCCCCATTTCACTTTCCTTTTGAAATCAGTCAGGATTAAGAGTACTGCTGCCTGTTAGAGGGCATGAAAGGAAATAAACCTTTGAGAAAAGAAACACAAGCAAAGGCTTTTGTTCTGTTTCTATCTTTTTGCCACATACAAATTCTTTTCTCTCCTTGCCTGGGCCCAGACAGTAAGTGAATATAAAAATGTGTAAAGAAACAGCGAGATTGTGATTCGTGCCTTCATTCTGCACTATTTTTCTTCTCAATTTCTTAATTAGTTACTGAAGTCTTTATATGCCTATCTTTAATTTTTCCAACTGTACAATCTCCCTGCACTTTTCTTTCAATTATTCTGCAGCATGCCATCTCCCTGTGTAAAAAAGCATTTCATTTCATGAGGCTTGCAATTTCTGCTCCTTAATTAGCTCTCATTACTTCTACTTATGCTCTTGCTCAATGTTCTAAATAATTCCTCTTGAACCTTCCTGTCTTCTCCCTTAAATATTTGCACAATTGACTCGTGTCCTTGTTAGTCTGTTCTTAACTAAGTTTTAGTAACAATAAATCACTCCTGAAGAATCAATCACTCCCCAGCAACCCTACTGAGAGCTGTTCTTTGAACTTGTATTCTAGTTAAAAAAAACCATCCTGAGAGAAATAGTTTGCTATCAGAGCCTTACAAAGATGAACTGCTTCATTTCTGCCCCATGACACCAGGATCTGGCCTTTCTCATTGGCATCTCCTGGAGCAGCCTCATGTCTCACCATGGGCTTGTCTTATCTTCACATTACTGGGGATATAGATCTCTCCCTCCCCGAGGAAATATTTTTCATTTGTCCAAGCTGGGTGTAGGGTTCTGGAAATTACTTTTGTTCTCTTGATCATGCTTTGTCTGTACTATTATTTTTAATGCTTTCTTCATTTGCAACCAGTGGTAAATCTAATTTTTGTTCACCTTCCTCTCCCAGATCACTCATATTATTAAACAGAACTCACTGTTCTTTTGTTTTTTGTTTTTTTTTCCCTTATTCAACAAATATCAACTATGTTGGGAATTACTTATTTAAAAATGAGCAGTTAGAATTTACTGCTGAGGCAGTACTGTGACTGTGACAGATTAAAGGGTTTAACAAGAAATAATAACAGAACTTTCTGTACAACATATTTGTCAAACACATTTCAAAACAAATATGTTTGAATCCAACAGTAATCCTTGTGCCACAAGAACAGACCTCATCTCTTTGCAATTTAAAGTACTGCTGAGTTGTAGTACCCTTTGTTTAGAGGTGTTCAGCTAATTTTCAGTCTCAAGGAGAACATAGCTTATCTGTGCTAATTTCCTTTCAGTTTAAAAGAATTTTCTATGAATATAAAATTAAATCCAAATTCTTTATAAGCTAGAGTTAGCACAAGAGCTTTCTTCCCATGGCTTTTTATTTTGTTTTCCTGTGCCAGACTAAGGAGAACTTCATCTGAATGTTACCTCCCTCCATCAGCCAAGCTGCTGATTTAATTCTGTCACTGATACTCTCTGGATAACTTTGTTCAGCTCAAAATGACTTTTTTGTTCCATTTGTTTTCCATCCCTGCCTTGCCTACCTGTGCACCTCCATTCCAATCCCTGTTGGCTGCAGTAAGGAAAGCAGCACACGTTCATAATATTCTGAAAGGACAATGTGGCCTTTTATTTCACTGCCTGGCACTGTGCTGTTGGCAGGCAGTAAATATTTTCCATTTAAATCTATATAATGATAGTCATAAAGTGTAAAAGTCATTGAGAGGAATGATGGGAACCAAGTAAGACTGAACAAAGATCCCTGACCCTTCCCCAGCTCAAGCTGAGAGCAAACCCAGCAGAGGCAGCAGAGCATCCACCTGTGCTGTAGGTGGGAACATCCCTACAGCCCTGTGCTGCAGGCTTGGACCTCATCCCTTTGGATTTGGGAAAGATTGGCTGCTCCTTTGGCAGCCTTTTGGTTTTTGGCTTCTTTTCCTACCTCTGTTGAGGCCAGGATTGAAGGCACTTGAGACAATAGTTTGTATTCAGACTCAGGTGTTCATTGTTTCTTATCCATGCTACAGTCTCACAGCAGGGAGTTCTGAGCTTCATTAGAAGGCACAAAATGGCCAACTCTCTCTTGTTACGAGGTCTTTTAAGGCTAAACCATCCAATGAAGAAACAACTCCCTAATTATTTTCATTTTTAACCCAATAACCAATCCCTCGAAATCCCCACTGCGGGCTTTTCTGTCTGATTGCAAAATGCCACCCAAACCTATGGAGAAGAAGGAAGAAGAAGGTAAAGAAGAGCAATCTGTCTCCACCCTAAAACCTCCATCTTGATTCATATTTATTTCTATATTCTAAAACCCCAAACTGTAAGTTTTCCACCCTGTGATATCACACCCTTCTAACCAACTCCACACCCATAATCCCAGTGCTATCAATCAATTCTGGAAGCTTCTCCACGGCCTCAGGTCCAATGCAGTGCTCTCCTGGGAGTCAGAGTCAGCACAGAATGTCTAAAATTCTCAGCATCCAGAACTCCAACAATTGGCTCCCACCTTTTGCCCAAAACATTTAAACCATTGAATCTCACGAGCATTTTTGGCAGCAATTTGTACACGCAATGGAAAGAGGCTGGATGTCTGTGTAAGCCTAAAGCTGATTACTAATTCGTCACCCACATATCAGCTATCCCACATATCAGAATCATTAATCACCAGGAGTGCTACATGACAGCTTCAGAGCTTTTATAAAAGGAACACTGGAAGTACTTTTGCAAAGAACTGGAGGAGTTTATTTTTCTTCCAGCAATTTTTTCCCCCGTAAAATTGGTTCTGAATTCATCGCCCACGCACGCTTTCCTGAATTCTAGTAACATTTTCCATTTACTGGCAGGAGGTTCAGGATAACTTGGCTTTGTTTCTCCTCCCCTCTACCCCTGAGGAGTTACTCTGTCCACGAGAAGTAATGGGCAAAAAATGTTTAGCGGAGAGGATTGAAAGTTTAGCTGCTTATCTAGGAAAACAGGGCATGCCTGAAGCCATGGCAATGAAGCCAGTGGCAAAAGCAGGCTTCCTCCTGAGCCAGTGCTGAACCACTGCTCCCTTTGCTTCTCCACGAAGCAGGCAAGGAGATGTGTTAGAAATCCTTCTCTGGGTGTCACCAGTGGCTATTCCTGTTGCCTCTGGGTTTTTTTTTTTTGAGGAATGGGCGAGCCCACCATTAGGTAGCCTGGCTGTTTCTGGCTGTGTGGAGCTAAACCAGCCCATAGCCAGCCCTGTGTGAGATTTGCTGGGCTCTGGATATCTCCCATTCTCTGTGCTGGTTAATGAAGGTGAACAGGACTGCACTTGAATATTACAAGTTCAAAACCCACATGCATTTCAATAAATCCATCTCCACATCTGCACAAGCCTACATTTTTGAGGTAGAGCAGCATTCCCCCTGTGCTCCTGCCTGCTGCTCTTTGTCTGGCTATTGTGCTGCCACAATTGCACTGTTCTTGTTCTGAGGTAACAAATCCTTTCAGAGGCCAAAGCAAACCTCCCCTGGGGCTCCTTTATATCCCTCCTGAGACCACTTAATGCACTTTGCCAGGTACTGTGCTATTGTCTTTTTGGAATAATCCTGCCCTGTCTCACCCCTCCACCTGCCACATCCCCCATGACTCCAGAGGCAAACTCCCCAGGCCTCCAAGGTTTTCACCCCTACACAAATGTTTCCCTCTACCCCAGCCTCACTTTATTAAGGCAATATTGCCTGTAGTCCAGAAAGTGCCCAGTGGGGCACTGTCTGCATTTGAGAGGAGCAGGGCCTCAGTAAACTGACTTCAGGTTATGTAATATACATATTTGGAAAATTGCATTTTATTGGCATCATGGCTTTTTTATATTTGAAAATTGAATTTAAAGTTATTTTCCTCAGCAATCATGGTGATGCCATTCAAATCCTAAGTAGAAGCACTGACTTACAGAATCTCAGGATTCTGAGCCACCTGACTTACAGAATCTCAGGATTCAAATGAAACTGAATTGCTGAGGCAAATATTGAGACTGAAACATTTTTAGTATTTTATAAATATCTGTTTAACAGAACTTGTCTTCATTGTGCACCCACAGCCTTAAACTGTAGGCAAACATTACCAACCAGTCTTAACATCTCTGTGTTCAAACAGTTTCCTTGGCTGCAAGTTTTTCCTTAGTGAAAAAACACAGTTTTTTCTTTGCAGAAGGTTAGATTAGATTAATGGTCCTTTCCAGGCACAAAATCCATAAGGCTGCTCTCTGCTCTTTGTCTCTGCAGAAATTTTGATAGAGTTTTCTTCAAGCAGGACTGGCTTTTTTTTACCCATGACTGAAATGTTGCAGTGGGGAGGGAGAGGACACTCTGAAGCTGCCCCAGGGGTGAGAGCTGTGCATCTGCAGCAAGTCTGCCACTGGGGATGCCTCAACACACCCCACGTGAGCGGGCAAATTTCCTTCAGGAGAAATTCCTGCTAAGTTATGGCACTGCAGTCCTCTGGATTCCTCCTTTAAAGAACCTGTGTGACACCTGAGAGTGGCTATAAAAAATACCAGCTCCTTAGGGAGTCTCTTGTGCATTGTATATCAATATAGGATTTGTACAGCAGGATCTAGGTCTCCTATTAAAACTCCTAGAAGTAAACTCACACAAACACTAAATCAAATTTATTTCCGTGGATCAAAAGTCTCTATCACAATTCCTGTCAGTTCTGTGAAGCTCCATTTGGGATTAATTTGGCCCACTACAATTATTTTCGCATCTGAACACATCATAAAATCTCTTTATAGAGATAAATTAAATAGGGAAGAGCAGAACAAAAATTATTTACTATAAATTATGAAATAAAACAAGATAGCAAAGTAATCTCTGCACAGATGAACCACTAAAATATAATTAGGGAGACTCTGCAAAAGACTGGCTATACCTGAAATAGCTTTAACATGTCTTGAATAAGATATGATCTTGGCATACTTTTAAAATCCCTGTTCAGCTTAACCAAAAAAAAAAAAAAGAAGAGGAAAGAGAAGGAAAAAGAAAAGAGAGCACATTAGAATGATTTATATGGCTGGGAAGCTGAGAAGATCACTAATGGGATAAAGAACCCTGTATCACAGGACCCTGAAGCACATTTCATATTCCAGAGCAGATGACAAGGGATGGATGGCCAGGTGGAAGGAAGGAACTGGAAGCCCAGGATTTAAACCCATGATTGCCTAAGTTGGGCTGCCACAGCAGTGACCTTATTTTGGAGTCATGAATCACTGTTAGCCTTGCTGAACAGGACTCCCACCACTCCTCTTCAAACCCACTAAAATGGGTTTGATTTAAATTACCTGAATTAAATTACCTATTTCAAAAGCAACACAGGAACTCCAAGCTCTGCTGTCCCTTTCCATAATGAAGTGAACTGAACCCTGGATTTTATGTTTGCACTACAGAGCTATCTATGCTGTAATTTACTCTCATTTCATTAAATGGCTGGAACTTCCTAAGAACACAGTCAGGAGCCTACACACTTACAGTGATGGAAACAAGGAAAAAGGAAGGCTAATTCCAACACCTGCAAATTGTTTGTGTGCATCTCCACATCACCTGCCAGAAGTCTCAAGGATATCATCAGCATGGCAATCATTGAAACATGCCCCTCCCACCAATTAGAGCTTTATCAGAAGCTTATCAAAGTCACTTAGATTTAAAAAGCTCAACTGAAAAAAAAGAAAAAAGAAGAGGGTCTTGTGCTACATCCTGAAGGTAAAGTTTGTATAAATTGGACCTGTCAGCAGAGGCTGATCTCACCTGCCAAAGTGGCACACAGGACACAGAAAACAAGTCTCAGGACAGAGATGTATTGAATGTTATAGACCAGAATGGAGATGCTTGAATTGCAAATGAGGAGCCAGAGTGGCCAGCAGAGAACAGTCAGAGCTGTGTAAGCCTCAGGTGCCTCATACCACTAATTAAACAACCAGCCTTATTTTATTACTGGCTGGTGCTCACACAAGCCCCTCAGTCTGGCCCCATTTAGGAAGAGGGATTGCAACCCAGTTTGGGATGGAGGGGGCATAGAGTGTGCTCTGAGAGCCCACAATAGCCAATAACAGCTAGACAAATAAAGGCTCTCTTGCCACAGCCATTGCTTGAGACGTGAGCCATGGGAATTCAAGGGCACACCCAGGCAGGGAATTCATTCTGGAGCAGCCCCCACGCTCCTCCACACTTCACACAGAGCCCCAGCTCCCCCTCTGAAGCCACCCTCAGCAGCCACTTCCACCTGCCTTGTGCTGCAGGAGCACTGCCAGCTTCCCCTGCTGCAGCCTGGCTCCAGGAACTCTCAACATTTACCTCCCAGCCTCCTGACAGTGCTACAAGGCTGAGCATCACACCTCCAAATGACACTGCTCCTTCAAACTCAGCTCTGCTCCCTCTGCTGAGCTCTTCCCTCCTCACAGCCAGCCAGGCTGGACTGGAAAGAAATGTCTGGATAATCCATCCCCAATGCCAGGCTGACACGCTGCAAAAAGCCATGCTGCTGCACCATGCCTCATGCATGACTGCTATCAAAATGTGTCAGCTGAGAGGGCCAAAACAGAATCAAAATTGGTTTTCTTGAGAAAGGCCATTACCAGCCTTTAAGGAAACCCAGTTCCTCTATCTGTCTCACACCTGGAACCATATTGAGTGAGCTCAAAGGGAAAAACCAATTGTTAAATCATGACAGAACAGCACTATCACTACTTTGAGCTGAAATTAGTTATCCCAGAAAGGCTGTTTGAAGATTAATGTTTTCACAGTGCTCTGCAAATGTAAGGATTTACTGGTTGTACATTCTGATAAAAATACTCACGAGGTTCCTCATGTGTTTCAGCAATATTGTCAGGCAGGTGTTCTCATAGGATATGACCAGCTGGACTCCAGGCTTCCCACCAGCTGACTGAGGACCTAAAAAAGGCCAGACAGCTTGGTTTTTTTAGTTAACAGCTTAAAGGAAATATATCTGTAAAATCTTCAAGTACACATTAGCTAAAACCTGCTGTGCGCTGAAATCAGGGGTGAAATTAGAAAACATGGATAAGGAGTGTGATGGAAGAAAGTGCTCTGACATGCAGTGCTCTCTTTCTTTCCTGTTTGATAACTGCCAGTGAGATTTGCTGTTTACTAATTGCCATCAAGCTGAAATTCAGTGGGAAATTTATGCTTGAGTGACAAATAATTGGGGCAGTTCTTTTGGCAGTCCCTGATGACACTATTCACTATTGTTGCAGTTCTGTCTGCTTAAAAACACTGTAATTTTTTTTCCTAGTTCCCAAGAGAAAGAAATAAAAAAAGGAAAAAAAGGGAAAAAAGAGCAAGTTTCCTGACCAGTTCCAAACCAAGTTAGAGAAACAACATTAGGTATAAATTCTCCCTTCCTCATTCTGCTCTTTATGTGTTCCAGGCTGGTTTTCATGCAACCCATTGCTTTCATAGATTTTTCTACTATGATGCACTTTAGAAGGCTGATATAATTCCCACTGAAAAAAAAGCCATTTTTCATTTTCCAAGCAAGAAGAATCAGTCTCCTATTGTGGAAGAAATGACTAAGCAAATCCTGCTCCATCTTTCTGCTGGAGGCACTGAGCCAGCTGTCTTCACTGCCAAAAAGGTGTGTCCTTGAAACTGGGTAAGTAATGTGGTTCACCTGCCCTGCAGAGACAGCAGGGAGGCACAGCAGAGAAAAGATGCCTTTTACTGCTGCAAATCAGGCAATGTGAGCACAGCCTCTCCTCAGTATCTGTCTGACCTCCTTGTTTTTGCAGTGCTTCACCTGAGCAGGGGCTGAGGAGCTGGGCTTGAGACATTTTTCACCACCTGGCCACCAAGGACAGCCCGGACACTGCCTGGGTGAAGTTGCCTGGTTTTATTCACACAAATAAATTTAATTAATACATTTAATTAAACCAAAGCTGTATTACACCCACTAATTTACCTGAAAAAGCAAGAGCTCAGTCCTGCTAAGTTTACAACACAATGAGGATGTCTCATGAGCTGGGCTCTGCTCTCCCACCTCCCCTTTAGAGCTCAGCTGGAGACCTCAGCCAGAGAAATCCTGCTCTCCTTCCTGCACCTTGGGATCTGCCACTGACACTCCAGCCCTGAAGCCACTGCAGGGTGACATAACAGGAGCCAAGACAATAGAGTGGTGATTAATTCTTTAAATAGAAACACATCTCGTGAGGAGCAGAGGCAGTGGGAAAGGATGATGGGAATGTGAGAGCAGCCATCACTCAGAGTCATGCACTGCCACAGGCGGCTTTGGGAGCACCAGGACTGCTCCCCTGGGTAGCAGGAGGGTTCCCTTGTGTCCCTTTCAGCCTCACCAGACACCTGGCTGATGCCACAGGTTCAGCTTTTCTATTTTTCACATTCTGTGCTGCTTTAGTGTGTGGGGCTGGGCTCACATCAGGGCATGGGGAGCTCTCTGCACAGAGCAGGGAGACAAAACAATTCCTGCTCCAGCTGGGCACCAAGGAC
>JAYDZK010000056.1:69272693-69285537 GCA_034509185.1 Euphonia xanthogaster | reverse complement strand
GCTCCTGGGCTGAGGTTTGGATCATTTGTCCTTGGTGCCCAGCTGGAGCAGGAATTGTTTTGTCTCCCTGCTCTGTGTGCAGAGCTCAGCATCCCCTGATGTGAAGCTCAGACCCACCCACTAAAGCAGCACAGAACCTGAAAAATAGAAAAGCTGAACCTGAGGCATCACTGCTATGAGCTTTTTTATCCAATAGATCTCAACAGGTGTCTGAAGGCTTCAGACAGAGGATCTGTCTAGTTTGTGATACACTTGGCCAGCCTTTAGGAAGGCAGCTGCAAAATCCTGCAGGGAAAAACTCAGCTCTGGTGTGACTTAGTCTGGGATTAAACCAGAGAGGGAGCAGGATGACGTCAGCATGCTGCATGTATGGATGAACTTCTGCTGGTCCTTGCCCGTGGCACTGGAGGATCAGGGTTCACTTAGGGGCTGCACAGATGGGTAGAAAGAGGAGATTCATCCCTCACAAAATCACAGTGGCAGGACACAAAATGAGGAGGGAAAAGTGACACGACCCTGGCTCATGACACATGTGAACAGCACAGATAAAAATAGAGCCCAGGTCATCTGGCACACAGAGGCTTCTTTCAAGGGGTGGGAGAAGAGAACAGTTTGGAAGGAGCTTAAAAAGAATCAGTGTGAGTAACACAAAGAGAGGGCTCTGGCTGGAAAGTGCAGGCCTGCAGAAGAAGCATCCAGAGCACCGTGGCCAAACAGAGGACAGAGAAAGTGCAGACTGACAGCCCCAGTGACTGCTGGACCGAAGGACAATGTGATCCTCTGGGGGCACCCAACCCTTCTTTTAAAGCCCTTCTTGCCTCTGGTGGCTGTGCTGTCAGTGGCCTTGCCCTTGTGAGTGCCCTTGTGTTAGAAAAGGTGAACTTTCCAGCCTGATACTTGGCATCTTTTGTTTTGGTTTTTTAAAGTTTTTTTAAGCCTTCTGATGTTTACATTTTTGTAATGGAGTTCTCATGCACTTTTACGTAAATAATGATTGTTTTTGCATTCTTTTCTGGAGGAGGAGAAATTTGATAAACTGTTAGTTTGACCAGTGTCATTGGAGAGGTGGCAATTTCATCCTCCAATCCAGGGCCACCTTTTGAATTATATATATATTGAAGTCAAGAAATTTATCTTCTTTTTACCTTGGAAGTTCCAGCATGCATGTCATTATATTTCATGTCCTTTTGCAATAGGCAAGGGAATGGATCAGAAAAACATAAACTTGCACCATGTGCAAATGTCCTACACAGAACATTGCCTTTCCTACTTGTCTGAACAGTTCTCTGTGTGTGAGTTACGTCACCTACGTGTTTTGTTGGGTGAAAAGATTTTGGGCACTTCACAAAACAATAATTAAACACAATGAATATCCTCTCAGAAATCCATAGAGAAGGATGGTGCTAGAGTGCAAGGGCTTGCTTAGGGCAGCTGTGTTTCTAACTTATAAATGTGGGCTGAATGAATACATGTCAATAGCAAAATTTCAGATTCTGGGAGCTCTGAGCTTTTGCCATTTGTTTCTTACAATGCACTCAGTATTTAGCACTTGTATGAAGCACTCTCATATTTCATTGTTTTCTCCTAATGAGACATGAATATGTACAATTCCATAGAATCATTACAAAGCAGAAACCAAGTCCTTTCTGTTAGCAGTTCCAATTATTCTAGCAATATTAAACATTTACATTTTTTAATCAGACACTTTTAAACTGATTTTGTGATTACATTGTGGAACAAGGCTTTATCCTTCCTTTGAAGCATCTGGCATCAGCCAGAGCTGGAGCTTTGTAACACACAGGCAGACTAATGGTCTGATATGGCATGGCAGTTTCAGTAATAACTTCCCATAAAGAAATAATTAGGTTTTTATTATTAGAATAAAATCTGGGATACATGAAAAACCTCAAATTAATGAAGTTCTGTTAGAACACAACACAAAATTTTAACATTAAAAAACGTGCCTATCAAAAAACATCATAAAATGAATTGCTTTAAAACAATCTTAGGGAAAGATCCTGCAGTGACAGGACACTGCTGGGACTGAATTATGGCAATAAAGCACTGGAGCTCCTAGAGACAGCCTCAGTATATGCAGATTAATCCTCTGTGAGTTCTGCAGTGCTCTTTAGCTGTGAAAATCTTGCAAAGGATTTTATCAGAGGTAGATTTATCTGAGAAATGACTAGTACTATTTTTGAAAATCACTACAGGGTTTCTGAGGTTTATGTGTTTCTGAAGAGAAATGTATTTTCTTTTCAAAGGGCTCTGCTCACCACAGGAAAAATTCATAAACAGGTCCTTGTTAAATATTTTATTTTACAGCCCAATAGTTAGCCTGCAAGTATCTCCAAATCAAAACCATGACTCAAGCAATTTCAGTATTTGTTTAGTGAAATTTCAATTCTCACCAGCTGCTGCA
Organism: Euphonia xanthogaster; assembly: GCA_034509185.1. Lineage (NCBI taxonomy): Eukaryota > Metazoa > Chordata > Aves > Passeriformes > Fringillidae > Euphonia > Euphonia xanthogaster. The sequence goes on along the minus strand of JAYDZK010000056.1, from coordinate 69,283,115 downwards.
AACCAGTTCATGTGAGAAAGCCATAATGAATCAAATTGGAGTCAATAAAATCCCTTCAGGCAGGAGACAGATTCTCTACAATTAACTAACCTTAAGCCATTTTTTCCAAATGCTTCTCATGAGCCCGGGGGAATATGAACTTTGGATCTGAAATTCGTGGATTTTAGGTTCAAACCACGTTGTTTGTGGCTATTTACTTCATGTCAAATCCAAAGACCTTTCTCTTTTTCAAGCCTATCAGTTAAATCTCAGCTTGGTTCAAGTGAGCTGCTGGTATTTTAGGCCAGATTTATGAGTTTTTTTTGTAAATTGAGCTTGAAGAAGGGCTTGTACCAGGTGAGTCAGATTATCTAAGAGAGGACTACTTAGTACTCACTGGTGTATGCAGTACAAGGTATATGATAAATGTAGAAAAAAAACAGTTGTATTTCTAAGGCCATGGACAATCATTACATAAGACAAAGCTGGTTTATGTAAGACAGAAATAAACCATGGGACTCACTACCCCAGGAAACTGTAAAGAAATAACATTCAGAAAATGAAAAGCAGGAAAGGACATGCACATGGATAGAAAGTGATATCCAGAATTATTGCAACTAATGAGAGATCTTTCAAAGGATGTTAAACTGAATTCTGTGAGGCACAAAGTATTGGGCTTGGGGGCAGGACAGCACATAAAATTATTGTGTATTTCTCAGCTGGGGGATTGTGCACCATGTTGTAAAAATGCTCGTCATGGTGCTAGAGTCAGAGATTTCTGTTCTGACCCACTGTGAGCATTCCTACATTACTTTAACATATGGACCTTGCCATAAGTTTTGATAAACATCATGAAGAAAGTAAAAAAAAACTACTAAAGGTGCCTTTAATTAAATCAACACCACTTACCCTTTAATCTCAGGAATAGTTTTGTCAGGCCCAAGCTATTCCCCTTTTCTCCTCCCATTAAAAAAGGAACAATAAAATATAAAACTTAGACTGCCACAATGGTCAGTGATTCAGTTTCTTCTGGGGCTGAATAGGAGGCTTGATAGAATATGTCACTCTGCCTTTGTGTTTCTAAAAATACATCTGCTGTGAATATTCTCACAGATTTATCTGAGCACAGAAGAGAGAACCACTTAACAGCACAATAAAATTGACTATTATGCCTTACTCTGGGAGGGCATGAGATGGGAATTGCTTCTGGAGATGGCTGTGAAGTTTTGAGAACTGGTGGAATGATTTTTCCACGAAGGTGACCACGTTGCAGGTCTGCACCACCTGGATGAGGTATACCTGTGTTGGGGGAAAAGGAGAGGCAAAGCAGAGAAATGATCAAAGAGACAAATTAAAAGAAAAAAAAAACCACAAGAAAATATATAGGGTGATTTTAACAAAGAAAAACCTTCCTTTAATGTAGTGCCAAGTGCCAGAGAATTCAGTTTGTAATTCAAAGTCTTTGCTGCACGGGAAGAGAAACTTGCCTGGGTAGCATACAACTCAAACCCTGAAAGATCACTGCAGTGTGTGAAAACTAATAGTGCACCATTAAAGCATCATATAACAGCCTCCAATTTCTATTAGGCTTCCTAATTTTGTGCCATGCTTTCCTTCTGGATGCTTTAATTAGCTCTTGATTTATTTTTCACTATAGGGAATGAACTGTTCTCCTTAATGGCTCCCTGCAAATATCTGCCTGCCTGGTGCTTCAGCTCTCTGGTAGCTCACTGCTTATGGCACCACTATTCATCCCATGATGCTTTTAATGGAGCACAAGCACATCTTCTGTAAAGGAAGAGGGAGAGTGCACGAGATCTTGAAAGTGTCATTACAGATCAGGCAAATGAGGGCAAGGAAAGAAGGTAATACATACAGGATCAGGCTTTCTGCTGAATCCCAGAATGGTGGCCCTTGCAATTGACCCCTCTGTGTCCAGCATCATCCATTCCTGGGGGACACTCTCTGGAGCTGGAGGCTTTGCAGAGCTCCCCACTGACATCTGCACGAGCGTGTGGATCAAGTTGTTGAGTTTAACAGGAAAGCACTCCAAACTTTCCTTTATTTTCCTGAAGAAGGAACAAACAGAAGAGGTGCTATTCATGCTTTTTTGTGGTTTGTTTCCACTCCTTGACCCCTCTTTTTATGGGCCCAAGTCCAAAAAATCCCAAAGTCTAAAGCCTACCTCACACCCCCCCCCACACCAGTCACTGCTATTTGCACTGCAGCACATGCAGCCCCTGAGCTCTACTGCTGAAAGGAGTGTTCTTGCCACAACCTGCCTCAGGGCTTAGCTTGGAGCAGCAATTCCTCCTGAGCTGGACTTCTTTCAGACATCAGGGACAAGCAGAGCATCTCCATGTGTGTTCTGAGGAGTCCCAGGGTTGAACAGCACGTGTTCATTTTGCTGAGCAGGAGAGGAGGCACCAGTTGTGATTATATTTATTTTTGGTTACACAAACCTCACATGGGCTTACACGTGTTTGAGCAAGGCTCTTGGATTCAATTTGTGATTTAGCTGAGCATGATGTGTTGCTAAATCCTCTACCTAGCTCTTAAAAGCTCTATCCCTGTGGAACTGCTTAAGATGAATTAAAAAAAAAGAGAAATTTTCTCCTGGTATCTCATTCCATCTCATCCCTGTGCAAGGGGAGCCAGAACACTGTTTTGATTGCCTAGAGTTTTGAGATCTTTCATCAGAAAAGACACAATAGATTAAAAAAAACCCCTAGATAAACATGAAGATATATACTGCAAATGTGAGAGTGAACTTGACTTGAGAAATAACACTCCAGGATAATCTCAGGTCTTTGAAGAGTGAGATGCAGTACTCTTTAGAAAACACTTGCTCTCTTGAATTCAATTGCTAATTGAATTTTAAGACCTATTAACTTCTGATGGTAATTTTTCTTTTTGTTTCCCTGCTTATTTCTACAGCTCTCTGAAGATCTCCTATATCTGTTCTGATTTTATAGAACAACAACCCATTCATTTCAAATTATATGGCAGCAAACTTTCTACCAAATTGTCAGGGGTTTTGCTGTGTTTCCTTTTTTCTCTTTTCTTTTCTTCTCCCAGTTTTGGATTATATCTAACGAGGTTACAAGGGCTGACAACACCCTTAACCACCTTCATCATGCCTTGCTCAAAGCTGAGCAAATGCTCCACCTGTCATTTCAGATGAGATTTTTATTCATGGGTTTCTGTGAGAGGGTTGGAATGCACAGTGCCATCATCTGAAATCAAGTCCATTCATTGCATTAGCTTAATTTCCATGATCTCAGATGCTCTGGCTAAAGTCTGCAGCTTCACTGAGGAAACCAAGCCAGAAAGAATAAGGAATATTCTACCTACAAGCATCTCCCCAGCTCTTCAGATTTTATTCAAAATAGTGTGTGAATTTATCATATACTAATTAGGCATAGTAAACAGAGGAAAGATGTATATGTTCCTCTTAATGTAATACAAGGAAAGGTACCTCAGGATTGATTTGGTTAATTATCTTAATTATTAATTATGTTCTTCAGAAACAAACTATTTAATAAATTAAACAAATTAACACACTGATGTGAAACAAGAAAACAAATCTCCTTTCAAAATATTAGTACAGAATCAATTCAGTGATGAACCAGGCTGCATCAGTGGGTGAACTCTTCCTTTTTCACTCCTATGTGTTTAATTTAATGTGCAGTTTAAACACTTCCTAAATCACTGAGACATTAGGTTCTAGAATCTGTAGCTGGCCATATTCTGGCACAGCAGTTAGGGAATTTGCCACATTAGTGTAAGAGGCACGATAACTTTGCAGCTAAACACACTGCATTTTAATTTACATAAAACAGGCCTCAGCTTGTAAATTACTACTAATTCAGACATCATCACTACATATCAGACTACCACTCTTCCTTCCATGGGGCCATTAGGCTTCTAAAATACTTTTAAAACCCAGATTGCTAATCACATCCTTTAGATGTAAAACACAGCCTGGTGTTGTCATCACTGCAGATTTTTCCTGTGAGTTATTTAAAATCATTACATCTAAAATCAAATAAGAACAGAAATATGAGTTGTTCTCTGCCCCTCTCTGTTTTGCCTGCATGCAGTGCTCTTTGCTAGGATAGAAAACATTAAGCAAACCTTATTACATGTAACCAACTCAGAATTCAGGGCCTCTGCTATTCTGTCCCCCCAGTTAGGTGCAACAGCTCTGCTTGTGGCTCTCTGCACTTTCTTTCAAGGGCAAATTGGCTTGAGGAAACCCTTTTTCCCAAAAGCTGGTTCCCAACTAACTATGGAGCAATGGGCTGCATCAAACCTGTGTGTCTCACCTTTTTGAGATTCTGCAGTTTATTTTTGGCCTGGATCAGTTCAGTGACCCAGTTTATCACATTGTGGTACCCCATTCCCCTTTCTGCTGGCATTTTTTAAGTTCATCCTGAGGACCAGTGGTGGAAATTTCCCCTTGAACTCTCTCAGATCCCCATACACCTCCTTTTCTCTAGCCACACTAAACTTAGCAGTAATTGAAAGCAGTAAGGTCATGGGTATTCTCTGTAAAAATCCTCCTCTTGCTCCCTGGCCATTGCCACCTTTGCTTGTGCCCAAAGCTCTGCTTTCACAGAGGTGACAAAAACTTTCTTATTTATTTGAGAGCTCTGGTAGCCCAGGCTGCATAGAAAATTAATGCCTGATGGTCTAGAGATTGCTAAACTAAGTGAACATACAAAGGGTATTAAAAGCCCAGGTTAATCAGAAGAAAACTGGAAACTGTCATTAACTAGAGTAAGATTAGCAGTAAATCCAAATATTGCCAACACAATTTTCAGGGAGAAAAATGCTATTTTCCACATAACAATAACTATTTACCATGCAGATTGGTGTCTGACCCACTTCTCAGAAAAGAAAGTTAAATATCTGGGATTATTGGAAAGTAATGACTTTCTGCTTTCCAACTGCTGAATTGACTTTGAATTTCAGATTTGGCTTCTTTCTTTCTACAGAGCTGTCAAATTACAGTGTCAGGTAAAACATGAACAGACTGCCTGGCTGCTTGTGTGAAAGGAGATGGGTGAAAAGTTTGGCAGATGTTTTCACAAGTGCCTAGTGGTAGTTTGCCACTTTAGTTTTAGGAAGCAGACATTCCTTATGGGACTTATGGCCATTCTGAGGGCTGGTGCTCAGATTTTTCAGGACACACCAGCCTTTATACACAGCACATACAACCATTATTACTGCCTAGTTATTAAGATTTTAGCCTTGGTGGATATTTCTCTATCTTTCTTGACTGTATCCTGCTTCTCATTTCCATCTAGGCCTGAAAATCATTTAGAGTATAATGAGCAAAATTTATTTTCATGGGATTCTCAGATGTTAGTGAACAGTGTTTCATTTATATTCCACATTTCCATCCATGAATTTACCATTTCAAAACAAGTTGAATAGTATGCCCCCATATTAATAGAGTTTTCCAGACCTTTTCTAATACAAATCCCTCAAAAACCATAAATTCAAGTAGGAAGTCTGCCTCCTGTTCCTTTGGGGCACATACACCCCAATCTTTACAAACTACTTGGACATCACTGAAATAAAGTTTATTATTGTAGTTTGGTTCGTTCCCTTTCAGATGCCACCAACTTCCACTGTGTTTCACCTTTTTTGGAAAATTTCTTGCTGAAATACCCTCAGCCACCTGAGAAACAAAGTTGACTGACCAGTTTGAGATCAGCATCATGTTTTGAAAGGAGTTACTGTGGATTGTCCAGCTTGAAGCTGCTGGCATTTGTGGTTTGGAGTGGATGTGCTTGATCTGAGCAGTGACAGGTACCTAAAAAATGAGTCCATTAATAACTAAACAAAGCAGCTGACCCAAGCAGCACCCCCTCCATCAGGCTGCTGAAGATATGCAATGTACCCCCCTGGTAATTGCCAGATCCACCCTGCATCTCTTATTCATGGGTTTCTGTGAGTGGGTTGGATTGCACGCTGCAATCAATTGAAATCAACTCCATTCATTGCATTAGGTTAACTTTATGCTCTTAAAACCAATTTTAAATGCACAACCCTGTGCAGGCACATTAAAAATGTCAGGCAGCCTGCCCCACCACGCTGACATCTGAAGACAACTGCAGAAAACCATAGAGGAAATTTATATCCAGAGGGAAGGTGGGTTTGCAGCTTCTGATAACACTGTGCTGTCAGGGGAAGAGGAAAGGAGGGAGGGGCAAGGATCAAATTGAGTTTCAAGGATCAAACTGAGTTCAGGGCAGATGCTGGAGAGACAAGGATGTTTCATTTGGCAGTAGGTGCACAGGACTGCCAAGGAAACACAGCAAGTCTTGTTTAACTCTCAACTGGTGCATTGTTTATCCACCATGTGAGGCTGTGACCTTCCAGAGGGGCTGCCAGGCTGAATGCTGCTGCTCATCAGCTCAGAACAGGGGACTGACCCCGTGTGGGAAGGGCTGCACACAAATGACACCACAGACTGCTGCACATGGCTTAAATCAAGAATGAGAGCAAAGGAATTCAGTAAAACACAGAAGGTTTTAGGAGCCTGGAAGGGGTCAGTGTGTTACAGTCCAAACCCCGACACAATTGTTCTGCTGGCCAAAGAGGAGATGGCAAAGGACAAATCAACATCGTTCTGCCAGGAGCTTTGGTGACTTCATTCATCATTTCATGCTCTTCCTAAACAACACCAGGGCCAGTGTCAGTGTTTGCTACACCAAACTCAGAAAATTGCTAAAAGCAGCCCATTTCTACAGAAATACAGGGGAACACTGTTCTCCTGTTTCCACTAGCAGATTGGGATTTTCTGTGGACATGTTATAGGATTGAATCTGAAAGATTACAATGACTACCCTGTACTTAGAACATGAAACACTTTCCTGTTGGCAAAATTTACCATTCCAACTCTCCTTGTCTAGAAAACAGCTTGTAAAAAACAATGAAGTGGTTTTGGAAGCAATTATAGAGAAAAAGGAGCTACAAATTGCAAGGGATTTGAGAACCACTAGAAGTTGTGCTAATAATCAGAACTTCCAATTTCCTTTCTAAGGGCAGTTTGAAAAAGAGATGCAGGAATAAGCCAGAGATTGACCATGAAAAGTATGTAACAGGACTTATCATCCTATCAATATTTTGTATAAGAAGGAGATGGAATAAAGATGATGTAGCTCACAAAAATCTCAATATATTTACATTCCTAAAGCCAGGCTGGAAAGTGTTTTTACAGAAGGGCAGTCTCTGCATGGATCTGGGTATCAGGCCATCCCAAAGTCTTTATTTTGAAAAATGCCTGGATACAATTTCCAAAAGTTAAAATCCTACTAGACATGAAGCCTGGTATTACCTCTATGTTCAAACATGTTGAAATGTTAATTCATTTTTTGAATCAACAGAAATAATGTTCTAATGAATAGAAATTAGAATGAAGAAGAAAAGAAAGAGAAATGAGATCCATGGAAATTAATGAACTAATGTAAATTAGGATTTTCTTCTTGCAAATAAGCATTCATAATACAAACATATCTGAGGAATATTAATTAATAAAATATGCACTCAAGCAATAGCTGTCTTTTCTATGTGATGCAATGATGGACAAGAACAAAGCTTCAGCATTTTGAAAGAAATTTGAACAATAGCTCTGGAATTTGCAGAATGCATTTCAGGAGAAAATGCAGTTTCAAATAAGAACACAGCCCAGAGCACAGCTAATTGGTTGGAATTGAGTGGAATTTCCTTCATTTCCTTAACACCATCCCTAACAAGAAATCTAAGGGGAAGAAAGACATTCTGGCTTCTGTGAGCTTAACAGGATTTCCTAATCCTAACACAAACCTCAACCAGGTAACAAAGCACACCAACTCTTCCAAAATCCATATTCTTTCTTAAATTGTTAGTATTGAATGGGATTTGCTTCAAGCCTCAGTTTCACACTATCAGGATGGGTCTGATGCTTGTCCCTGCTCTGAAGTTGTTCTTTTCTTATGTCACTTTATGGCCTTACTCCACATGCTTTGGCTGAGGAAGACTGCAGGGGAATTTCCACCCTGAAGCCCATAGCCCCCAAAAGAAAGAGTGTGGAGATCCAGCTCTGCCCTGAACCAAATCTTCATCCTGACTCTTCCTTAAGCAAGGCTGCAGTGATGCCAACCCCAACCATAAGTGACCAGGCTGGAAGCTGATCCTTTCCACCTCCAGAGGGGCACCAGCTCTGAGCTCTGCATGCCATTGATGCAATTTTCACTCTGAAGATTCTGATTTTCCTGCTTGTTTTGTATATCCCAGCCCTTTTTCACTAACTAAGCAAACTGGGTATTTTACCCATGAGAGACAGACACAAGCACCTGAACTAGTTGACAGAATCAAGACTTCTACAGTTTAATTAGAAAGTCCCTGTTTCCTATTTGAAGTGGAAATTTAAGTCTGTAATTTGGGAATATATGAAATTTTAAAGGGAAGGATAAGGTAGGAGTTGATGGTAAATGTGAAGCTGCAATTAAATTTTAAAATATAACAATCTTGCTAAGGGGCAGGAGTGAAAGCATATGGAAAAAGCAAGTGCTACAGGAAAAGGAACTTAGTGCTACGCTGTGTGTAAAGTCATGGAACAATAGTTTTGTTTGACAAGTTTTTCTCTTTTTTTTTTTCCTCAAAGAAATGTCACCCTTAGCCTGCCCCAGCCTTCTCCAAACTTGCTGCCTTGGTTTCCTCAGATTCCAGCAGATTCTAGTGCAGGAAAAGGAGACAGAGAAACAGCACACTCTTAATTTCCCAAAACTTTCATCAGGTCAGAGGAGTCTGGGCTCCTTTCCATGTGTGTAGGGTGCCCTATAGGGAGCATGAATTCATGGTCCTTGGGAAACGATGGTGCTGCTCAGGGCAGGCCCTGACAGGCAGATTTTGCCTCATGCTGTGCCCAGAACTGCAGTGGGCTTTCAGTTCCAGAGAAGTCTGCACTCACTCCATCTGCAGCATCATCACAGCAGCAGCTGGAATGATGTGTGACACGGAGCTGAAAGATCAGGACTGAGCCTCTTGGACTGACTCTATCAGCTGCAGCTCCTCCTGATGAATCCCCAGCTATTATCACAAACAGGGGAAAGGTTTCAGTACCCTAACACAAGGGAAACTTGAAATCTATCTACATTCACACACAGGGCTTTTCTGTGATTGGTCTGTTCACTGAGTAAAAGCAAGAACCAGCACTGTTGTGCAGATGGAGGAACTATGGCTAGCAGAGGGAAAGCAACATCTCTGAGGCAACACAGAAGGTCAAAGGAGGAAGAGAAAAAGGAGTAAAATGCAGAAATTGAAGGCTCTCACTCAGACTATTAACAGGCTGAACTTTTTTAAGCACTCTAAACCCATTTGTGTGCAGCTGCTGCATTTAAAAACAGAGAAAACACTAGATACAAATCAGGATGGTTTCACCATGAAAGCCTAAGAAATCTCCAGGCACTGAGTAAGTGACTTGTTACAAATGTACCACAAGTGCACAACTGTTTCTTCCAGAAATTTGAGGAAACTGGTTATAACATGCATAAGGAATGACTTTTTAAAAGTAAACACGTAAAGACAAATTATCCCTTAGTGTAATTTCCCTGCTTAAGCTTCTTAACATAGGAGAAAAATCATTCCATGCCTGGAGAAGACAAAGTTTCTGGGAAATATTCTGGTTTTACCTTGTAAAGTAGCTGGTAGCCTGGAGATCTGAGTCCTGAGGACGCAGGTTATCATACACATATTTCAGATCCTGGATGCTGCTCAGCTCAGGCAATCCTGCATGCAGCATCTAAATGTAAATAATATTAGATCATTAGTCCACTGTTCTATTGAAAACAAATTTAAATGAAATGGGCCTAAGTGAGAGAAGGAAGGTTTTACACCAAAACAGTCTTGTAAAGCAGTTTTGTTGCTCTGAGAAATGGTTCTGATGCTAGGGCAATGCCTGGAATAATAAAGTGAATATAGTGCATTGCAAACCTTCACACTGAGGCACCTGAAGGAGGCATGGGTCAGAATCAACGATCCATTGGAGTTCTTTATTTTCTTTTCTGACACCACAACCTCAAGGTGTGCATGGCTAAGCCTCCTTCAGACCCTTCTAATGGAGATAAAGGGAAGGTGACCAAATTCAGCCACCTGAACTACAGTAACCACATTTCTGTGGGTGTCTTAGCCCTAATTCAATTTATCACAAACATAACCCTCTCATTTGTAACTCCTGGTTCCAGCAGCACTGCTCTGGGCTCCTCCTGCAAAGGGATCACAGATTCACTCCCTTTACAGGCAGAGCAGTGATGCCTCAGGTTTTAGCTTTCATATTTTTCAGACTCTGTGCTGCTTTAGTGGGCAGTTCTGAGCTTCACATCAGGGGATGGTGAGCTCTCTGCACAGAGCAGGGAGACAAAACAATTCCTGCTCCAGCTGGGCACCAAG
>JAYDZK010000056.1:69262110-69272522 GCA_034509185.1 Euphonia xanthogaster | reverse complement strand
CCATTTTGGTTCATCTTGGGTGCAGCCCTGGCTGGGCTCTTGTGCTGCCCAAGGTGGATCCATGCAGGAGATCCTTTCAATAAATCCCTGCTTTACTCTTTAGCTCTGTCCAGCCTCTGTTCTAGATCAGCCTTCACAAGGCATCAGGAGGTGAAGAGCTCCTTCAGACACTGATTCATGGCAGGAGCCCTGAGTGGGCAGTGAGAGCTGCCCTCTGGAGCAGGAATCATTCTCCAGGAATGAGGGACAGAGCTGTTCTAGTTAGTCAGCCAGATTAGATTGAAAAACCAAATAATGCCAATATTCCCCTTGCACAGTAAAAACTTGAGGAGGTTAGACAGCTCAGCGTGTCCAACTGCCCATGCAGCTCTCTCCAGGCATTGACAAATGTCAACAACAACAATACAATTTACTCACTTCAAAACCTCCTGATTTTTCTCTGCAATCACAGCAAGTTGGGAGTGATGGGGTTTTTGTGTGTGTAATGCAGGAAAACATCACTCCTTCAGATTGCTCAGATGGAAATATCTGAATTTGCAGTAACTAGTGTGTATTTTCCATTGATATTTATGTCCAGCTCAGAAAGAAAGACCCACTGACTTTTTCAAGTGACAGTAAAGAAAAAAGGAAGCACTGATATAATTTTAAGGTTATTCCTTCAAACATTCTCAACATCTGTACATTTTCTTTTTGGCATTATGAGGAAAATCTTCCTCAGCCCATTCCAAGCTACCACTGGACAGTTTGCTGCCTTCAGAGAGTTTTGACTGGCAAGGAGCAGAGTACAGAAAGCTCAGTGAAGTGAATTAAAGTGGATTGGCAGCAGGGTCAATAACAATATTCAGCACTGAAGAACACACAGTTCTATTTATCAATATACCTTCAACCCATTTATAAAAGATGAGAACAACTTCTACCCCCTTTGGATTAAAAAAGAAAAAAAAAAAAGGTGTTGCACATTGTTGAAAATTAAGCTCCTTGCCCTTCACCAGGAAAGGGAGTGATAAATTCCCTTTTAATAACTTTCTACATGAAAAAATCTTTTTTCAGTAATGGAGTTTTTGCATTTCTTTAAAGTAGTCAGAAGGTGTTTGTGTCCTGCCATCACCCTCTTTGTAATAGCTCACATCAAATCTTTAATGAGAGCAAAGCTGATGAACTACAGGCACTTACACAGCTGAACTCTGCCAGCAGACTCTTGGGTCTCCCACAGATGTTTCTGCTTTTGAAAGTGATGGAAACTTCATGGATTATTTCTTACTCCCAGTAGCAAATGTCAGTACAGCTTTAGAAACATGCTGCTCACCACCAAGAAAGAACATTAATTCCCAAACTGGGCCAAAATCTCCTCAATTTGTTCATAATCATGCTTGCTCTAAACCACTAATTGTCACTGATCACCCAGGCTACAGTTTACTATTCTGTGAGTATTCTGTAAATTCAGTGTAACATTCTGTGATGTACTGTTTTTTCAGTCGTATTTTAAATTTTTTTTTGAACTAAGTTTTACAAATAGCATCTGGGAAATCAGAATGTGGGAGTAGAATTAAAGATTGATGATGCAGGTTTCCAAACAGGGAGAGAAATCTTATCTTATCAGTGATACAAAGAAGCAGTGATCAGTTTATCTGACCCCTCCATGATGACATCTGAAATTCTGTATGGAAATGAATTCTAAGTGGAACTTCACAGTCTATTTTATTTTTCCCCAGAAATGACCAACAGACCTGAAACATTTTGACTTTTACAGTTTCTGACCAACACCCCACCTCAAGTGCAGAAACAGACTCACCTTTCCAAATATTATTGGCAAAAAGCAAGGTGCTCCCAAGCTGGTCTTATTTGTCTGACTCCTTTTGCTATGAAGAGCTCGTGGATGGGGTGTGAGTGTGCTGCCAGTTATTTTCCAGTTATGAAGTGCAACACAACTGAGCAGCAGCCCACTGGCAAATATTAAGACACATCTGGATGCTGACTTTTAGCTCAGCTCTGTTACCTCTGCTACAAGACCAGCAGGAACAGAAGATGCAACATGTCCTGAATAGACAAACCTGGCAGGGAGAGTTATTCCAGAGCTGCTGCTTGGAGTATTTTCCTACCAGGCTCTCTATTATCCCAGGGTAACCTGACATCATCATCTCTGCCTCTTGCAGAAAGAAGGACAAGGAGATGGGGCTTTATTTGCACCACCCAGTTTTAGGCAACCTGCTCAGAAATGCAGGGATTACTGCTGTGGATGAGAACAGGCTGATCCTGAGCTTTCCAGAGGTTCTTGAACTTGGAAGGATCTCCTACAACCCCACCCTGCACTGCTTCCAGAGGAAAGTTGTGCTTTGTGGTGGGAATGCAGTTTTGCTGCACCTTTGTGGCTACTAAGCAGCAAGTTCAGGAGACCTGGAGCAATCCTTCCTGCTCCATGGTAGGGGATTTCTCACTGAATCCCTGTATGATAATCCATGGACAAGATGGAAGAGGCAAGGGGAGAGATTCCTTCAGTTTCCATCTCCCACCCCTTTGCACAAGTTGGAGATGATAAAGTGGTGTTCACAGAGCAACTTTTTGGCTGTAGCCCAACCTCAGCAGCTCTGTTTCCAAGGCCATGTAGGCTTTTTCATGCACAGACCACTCCCTTAGGTTGTGGGGCCTTGTACATAAATTTTGGATTGATATCTTAGCCAAGCATCTTAGCAAATATTAGTTGATGTAATATTTTCATTGTACCCATGAAGGGGAAAATCATTAACCATTCCCACACAAGTAAATAGAGGCATAAATCAGATATGGAACTTGCCACAGAACATGAATCAGTAGGAATACTTACTGAGAAAAACTCCTTTAAAAATCTATACAAAAGAACTTTAAAACCTGTGTCAATATTGGCACTGCTCTTTCTGTCCTGTGTTTGCCATCCTAGGAAGGGACTGTGGAAATGTGCAACCCTCCCATTGTAAAGGCATCACTAAGTACTGTCAGGTCACCCACCCTGTGAAATATTTAGCTTACTTTGTCTTGTAAACATGAACAGGGATGGTAAATGAAGACCTAGAAAAGGGCCTCAGTGAAATTCCTGAATACCAAAACTTTTACCCAGCTTCTTTTGCAGTTTTCTGCTGTTTTGTAAAAAATAATGGAAAAAGCACCAAGCTTTTAGATAACAATGGAAAAAGCACCAAGCAGCTCAGCTTTCCTTTTCTCAGAAATTATTACTGGAAGTGAACAGCTTCTTTGCACAGCAAGTGCAGCACCTGGGCACCTGATACCTCTTCTAATCACATCTACTGGAGGCAGCAGAGAGGTGGTGAAAGGCACGAGAACCCCAGAAGAAAGTGATTTTGGTTTCATCCTCGAGCTCCTTACCATCTCCAGCAGGCTCAGGAGGAGCTGGCTGTGTTTCCTGACTATGTTATAAGCTCGACAACAAAGCTCCACAAACTCCTGAAACCGCTGTGGGTTTTTACCTCCTTCTGTTATGAAATACTCCATCTCTGATGTGAAGATGAAGGGAGCTCTGTCCCTGGAAAAGAGAACAATTACCTGAGCAATTTCACCCAAAATAGCAAATCATGCAAGACAGTTAATACTTGTAACTCATTAGTCACATTTGTGTTTTTCATCTTAGCTTCCTCACTATTTCATCTTTTTCTCAGGGTGGTCATCTCTATTGCTCTAAGTGGGACAGAGATAAGTTTGACAGCAAGAGTTTGTGAGTGAGAAATCCAACAACTGAACAAGTGCTTTCTTCTGGCTCTTCTTTGCTTTTCTTTTTAAACCCTCATTGCTTTAATTTCTTGACTCCATCCTGGAAGTAAATCTGGAAATGAGTTCTCTCTTAGTATTGAAATATTTAAAAGCTGTTCTCAAAGAGGGTGGGTTGTAAATACCAAGTCCCTACTGGACAAGAAGGGAATTTAAGAGAAAAAACCCTACCCCTCCACAATCCAAGAAGAAGAAGAAAACCCCAAGGTATGAAACTATCATTAAATATGCACCATTCTGAACAGATATTTCTGACTCAAGTTCAAAGGGAACATAAATACATTGTCTTGTTTCCTTGAAGTTACTCCATGTTCACTCTTGGGTAAAGGAGGTGCAGAATCTGACAACATGGCTTGCCTTTTTTTCTCATCCCCATCACAGTTTGTGGCTATGGCATGCTAGTGCAGAAGTGGATTAGCCAGGCTTCTCCTAACAATCCCAATATTCCATAGCTCCAGAAAGGCCTGCTAAACTGCATCCTCACACAGAAAACCTACTGCAGCCATTTCCTCATCCCAGCTGCATACACAGAACCATGTAAACACATCAGAGGGCTCTATCCCAAGGCAATATACAGTGTGTTAACCCTTACTTCAAAATAAATTTAAATAAACTCAGTGTTCTTAGTAAGTTCAAATGCAGAAACAAATTTCAGGATGTCTATTTCTTGCTAAAACCTCAAACACGGGCTGAGTCAACCCATTGCTTCCTGATGCATTCATAAATGAGACAGATGAGCCTTCCTGGGAGTTTTCCTCATCTTCCCATAAAAGTGCCTGCCTTACTTTGCTGCAGAAAGAAAAACAAGTTGTCAGGAGATTATAGGCTACAGCTGGAAGTTTAAGTCACAACAAATGCTCAGGTGGGATCTCCCATGGCTGTCTTTCACCTCCAAGCAGTGCAGGCCACAAGGGTGGTTTAAAAAAAAAAAAGATTATTCAATTCAGCAAAGTACTACTAGGCATGATGAAGGTCCACAATAAAAATTCTTACCTGCTACATTCTTCTGTGTGATATAAGATGTGAGTTCATATTTGGAGGGTTATGTTAAAGTGTGACTGTCACACAGTCTTTGTGTAGTTTTGTGCTGTAGATCTCAAAGAACTACAAATCTGTGTCTGTTACTGATTTCTGAGAGTTCAGGTTTGCCCAGAACCTTCTTTCACTCATTCATTCATTTGTCTTTTATCTTCTTCTTTATCAGTGGCAATTAAACATATTTAATAATATATTAATATAGAATATAATCTATAAATAATATGTAATATAAATATTATCAATATATAATATAAATACATTAATATTAACACATGAATAAAATAACATAGAATATAAATATATTAAATAATATATATTATTAAAATAGACATTAAATGTTAAATAAATTGATACAATTAGAATAATGAAATTCAATTTGTTGAAGCCCATAGGAAAGAGAGAGAGATATAGAAAATTATCAATGTTAACATCTTGATGTATATGTGGACAGAAGGCCAATCTAAATCCTGATTTGAAAGCATTTTGGCATCTCAAGAATGTCTAAATGCCAAACTGGTTCTTGGGCTAAACTATTCCAAGTCAAAAAACTACCACTACAGATATGCTGCATTTTGTTCAAAATTCATATTTGATTTCGGATGTCCAACTGCATTGAGACACAATCACACCAGGAGAACACAGTCCTTTCTGAGCTAGTCCAAGTCTCCCACACTGAGCCACTTGAGCTGAGAATAGATACTGCAATCAGAAATTACTTTCCTGGAAGAAATGCAGTGTTTAACATTGCTGGGTTGGGCTGTGGGCCAACGTCCCCATCATGGAATGACTGCAACATGAATCATTTCTCTTACTGTTGTTGCTAAACGACCTGTGTGAACACATGACTGATATTTTAATATTTGTATTATTTATAAATTAATTTTATTTGTGGGATGACTGAAATCAGTTTTAAAAGGTTCTTAAATTTCTCACTATTTTTAAAAAAATTCTTTAAATTTCTCAGTATCTGTTTCAGAACATATTCAGTTCTAGGGCATTAGGCCAGTCCTCCCTTGCCAACATGCAATAAATGATGTAGGAATTCTATTTAATTCTATTAAACCAGTTCTGTTTAAGGTCTTTTGATATCAGAGACTCTCCCACAAGGTAAACCCTGCAAAACCTGGATGCTGAAGCTGCAGAAAAAAAGATGGCTGTTCACAAAGGGAACACTTTGCAATGTAAATGAAAAGAAAAAAAAAAAGGGAAAACTTAGAATATGGAAAACAAGACCCACTACAAGGAACAACACAGCCATTTCTCACAACAGCATTAAAAAATAAAGTTTCAGTGGGAAGAGACACTCCCTGAACAGAACATAGAGGATTCTGGAAAACCAATTGACAGGATGAATGTCTGTGCACAGATGTAAAATGTTCCTTGCTGTTTTCACAAACTCCTTTGGATAATAATAAACCAGAAGGGAAAATTCTCCAGCAAAATCACAAACAGCCAAGTCCAGTCACTGTCCATCATGATGGGAAAATTTACATCAGCAAATAGAGGCTGTGTCAGCCTCTAGAAGGAGAAAAGCAATGAGTGCCCTGTTGTTGCATGCACCAAACCCTGTGCAAATGAACCTCACCCTGGTGCAGTTCTGAATTTCTGTATTTACATTAGGCCACCTTTAACAGGCAGGTTTTCTGGGGCAGGTTGCCATGATCACATTCCATTCTGGATTTTATTCAGAATATGAGCAGTGCATCCCAAGGCCTGGTAACAGCAGCCATCACCTGGAGCTCTATCTATCACACAGCTTGCTCACATGGACTTATCTGGAAGTTACAAACATTAAATACTTCTTACCCAAAGCACCCTCAAGATCACAGCTAAGGCCTACAATACTTTATATGCATGTTTGATGACCAATGACTGTGTAACAGCCAATGGGACAAGAGTCCCCTGGCCTAAAATCTGTATTGATACAACTTGCTGCCTCCATCAAACTGAATTAATGCCTGGCATCAGTTAAAAAAAAAAACCTGCTATGATGAAGCACTTCCAAGTAAAAGCCTTTTGCCATCTCCCTGTAGACCAAAAGCCTTTTTTTTCTTATTTATGGTGTGCTGAAGAAATATGGAATTGAAGCATTGTTGAAAGACCTCTATGTGTAATTATAATGCCTGGTACCATTACTGTCAGAAAAGAAAAGCCTCACTGAGAGAACTAGTATGGCTTGAGATTGACCAAAGATGTACAGCCAATAAAGCCCCCAAAATCATTAAAGCCACCTTATCAACTCTGGCCTACTCTTTTCTTTCCTTTTTTTCTTTTTCCCCCACTACAGCCCTAGATGAGATTAATGAACCCTTTGGTTTCAGAGTAGAAATCAGTCAAAAAAAGCAATACTCCTGTTTCTGACAGAGTCTGATTGCAGTCCTGGGCTTCAAAGACTTTACCATGGCTGTGACAAAACAGTTTACTCAAGCCATTCAGTGAGAAACAAGGCTAACTCATGGGGGGTTTATTCTTTTTTTGCTTTCTTATTGTTTTTTTTTTTTAATTTTTGCTTTTAGAGATTTAAGATTTTCATGGGAATGTGCTTTGCAGTTCCTCTGGAGATTATGACTGTTTGGATGATAAATCATGAGAGGGGAAAAAAGAAAGGAAACCTCAAGGAAATGAAGAGATCATCACACAAAAATAAACTTGGTCTGGGGTGATGGGAACATCTGCTGGGACCTCACTGTGGGTTGAATTATGCTGCATTCCAAGAAAACCAGAAAGAGCATCAGGATCTGATAGGAAACACTAGAAGTAAACTGATTAACAAAGCTTGTAAGGTCAACAATGGTTTTTGTTCTTCCTACTCTGAATCTCATGGTACAGAACATTCAAGAATGATACACTGACTTCTTTTTATATTAAGCAGGAAAACCAAATGAGATAACCAACAGCAAATGACCTTTGCTCTGCTCCAATCTAAGCTTCCTGATAGTGCACTTAGGAAAAGTCCAAGTCACACTCATTAATGTAATGAGATAAATCTGTTGTAGTCCAAATTTTCACGTGGACAGCGTGTGAGAAACCACACAGAACTCTGAAATTTAAAAATCCTCTGCTCAGCAGCAAAGCCCCCCATGTATCCCCTGACTGCTTTAAAATAATTTTGTCTGAGTCAGAAGTAACTGATAATATTCAGCAGGACTATGTGGAATTTAGATGTATTCAATAAAATAGGAAAAGCTTTTAGGGAGTGCTTGACTGCTGACATCCTTTGCAGCAAAAGCCAAAAGCTTATTGAAGAACACAAAATAAATGAACATGAGTGCTTATTTCTCTAAAGCCAAGTGAAAATATTTAATCATAGTAATCACAGACATTTGTAGACACAGTAAAAAGCCATAATCAATGGCACTCCATTTATATATTAAATAATGAAACAGGGAACAACCACACAACACAATTCATCACCAGCAAACATAAAGAAATATTCCTGGGCCACAAGAGATGCCCCATTTTTCTTCTAATCAGGACAAGATCATAAACATGCTTCTGGCTTTCTTATTTAGCCTATTCTCAAAGATTTTTATGATAGACTTCTTCTCCAGCCTCCCTATCGAATTTCTGCTTCAGGATGTTCCCTCACAGCATTTTTTCCCCTAATGCCTAATTTAACTCTTGCTGTGCTTTTATCTTATTAATTCTTGCTCTTTCCTAAGGGAACATGAAGATCCCATCTTCCTTACAGCAGCCTGTAAAGTATTTGCAGACTATTACTATGTCTACAATCTTCTGTAGACAACTGCTTCCCCCTTTTCTCACAAGTCTTGTATTTCAGATGTCCAGTGATTTTAATTGTTTTTTTCTGGACTCCTTCTAATTTCCCTGGGCTCCTTATCTCCGTTTTTCTAAAAGTAAAATGTTAGAAATATTCCAGGGGAATTTTTCCCTGGAAGTGCAAAGTGAAACAAAAGGGTTACTTCAAATTTTGAACTTTTCTATCCAATATCTTACCATCAACTCATATTTGGCTGTGGTAAAACTCTCAGATTCCTTTCTAAAAAACTGCTAATCCAAACTTTCACCACAACCAAAACCTTGTGCAAAGGGCCTCTACCAAACAAATGAACAAACACATTCTCTATCCCACCATAATGGTGATAATGAAAATACTGAAAGATGCCACCTATAAACATGTTCCACTTAGCATTTATTAGTTCATTCCCTGCCAGAACCTGAAAGATGTCACTAAACTGGAGTAGGTCACCAACATTGTGGTGGCACTTGCCTGTGAGGACAGGCTGAGGAATATGAGATTATTCAGCCAGGAGATAAAAGGTTTTCAAGAGGCCAAAGGGGATTTTCTTGGATCTACAGGGGGATCTTAAACAGATGGATCCAGGCAAAAATAAGAGAGAAAACGGAACCAGCTGAAGTTCTGACTTGCCATTAAAAAATAATAAAAAAATAAAAAATCCTCACTATGAGAAAAAGTAAATATTGAAACAAGTTGCCTTGGAAGATTATCCTGGGAGGTTTTAAGATTTAGCTGGACACAGCCTTGGGTAAACTGGTCTGAATTTAGTACTGATCTCATTCCCATAACACAGAAAGATCTCTCATTGCCCTGAGCATCCTTGGCTTGAATAAATTACATGTCCTGGGCAATTAAAACTCACATCTAATTTTTTTTAACCTATATTCCTAATCTAAATTATCAGGCCTATAACAATTTACATGGTTTTAACTCTATATTGTGCAATTTCTGTTGCTGTTTGAGATATCTACTGCAAGAAAAGATTTCAAACTACAAATCTGAAGCCTCATTTCTGATTGCAGTTTTACCCACAGTATTTTATATTTATATAATTTATATTTTTATATTATATATATTTATATAGTGTCTACCCTTAGAGGCAAAAACATTAAACTAGAAAGAATTTTCCTGAATTCCTTAGGTAAATTGTTCTTAAACTATTATGGCCTTATTTCTTCATTAAGTTATTTCTTTTATGTGTATCAAGTTTGCTAATATAATTTTTTTATTATCACAACCTCAGCCTTAGCTCTTCAGTCAAATCACTGTGTTGAACATGCCCATTATTTTGATCAGCCATGGAAGAAGCATTCCACACATTGGACTGTCCTATTCTGGAAGATTGATGCGTTCCTGTCTGTAACTGAATTGGTGGCATTGAGATTTAATCATGTTTAATGGATACGGAGGAAAACAAGCTGCAGTCCTCACCTAAGCTGAGGGCTCTGGTTGATGTTTCTGCTAACACTGAGCTTCCCCTGTAAACTGAGTCAGAGCAGCTACTCACTTGTGCCCCCCTGCCCGCAGAGAGTGCAAGGGAATGTGACTGTACTAAAATCCCTTCCTCTGTAGGCCAATGGGAGCTGGTGAGTGGATAAATCCCAGAGATCTGATCCCACCTGGTCCTGTAGGATTGCTGTGCTGATAGCACGTGCCACAGCACAGATGGCCACAATACACAGAGTGTCCCCAGGCAAGTTCAGAAAGCTTCACCCCAATCCCAGCAGCACCAAACCTCCTCAGAAGGCTTCAGGCACCTGCCCACACACAGCAACTCCACCCCACTCCAGCAGGCTGCAGCTCCTGCCCTCCCTGTCCCTCAGCCCAGCCTTTCATGCCCTGGTGCTGCTGCAGTGCA
>JAYDZK010000056.1:69211485-69244275 GCA_034509185.1 Euphonia xanthogaster | reverse complement strand
AAGCACAGGTACCTTTGGTTAAACAATGCCTGCTGATTTCAAATACAACACCTGCTTGTGAGCCTTCAAACACAATGCACAGAGCTCCATTATTGAGCTTAGAACTTCCTAATATCCCACTAGATAGACTTTTCTGCACCTTAGGGAGTTATTCTAGACAAGTATTAATGCACAGACCATTGTTCTATTTGTCCTTTTCTACTGCTGGAATCCAAGATATTCCTCTGACTGCCCTGGAGGACTTCAGACCCTGGCAGGGGGCTCAGAGACCTTGGAACGGAGTCAGAGACACCTGTGCCTTTGATTTTAGCCCATGGACACAATTACCAACCTTGTGTGAAGATGTACAAGCCACAAGAGTTTGAGCAGAATAACAGTGAATGTATCACAGCGTGAAAAAGTAGAATTTTAGGGTTTTAGAATGAGGGTTCAGGAAGCAAGATGAGGGATTTAGGCATATTCTGTCCTTCCTCCTGTATCTTCTTAGCCTCCATCTTCTGCTGTGATGGTGACACTTTTAGATTAGTTTAGAATAGAGATAAACTATCTAACATAGGTGATAGATATAAAAAAATATTGTAAATAAAGTACATGTAGTTTTTAATATAAAAAGATAACAGCACCCTGAGGGTGGTCAGTGTACCACAAACCAACCTGCTGAACAGACCCCAGAAGATCAGAAAAACATGTTATAGATAAAAAAATATTAAACAACCTTAAAAAGCAGAACTGACACATCTCGTCTTCAGTTTCAAGACTAGAAAAAACAAACTTTCTAACACCTTGAGGTCATCTCAACACCAGAGACCTCATAATTCTACTTCTTACATGATTTTTCTAGTGACCTATCTCATGGCTACTGCTTAGCTCCAACACAGTTCTGCTGTCTCTGAGGCCTGCTTTTTGCAGCTTTCCCCAAATCCTCAGATTTTATGGATTCCCACAGTGAGAACCAGGTCCCAGGTGTCCTTGTCAATGCCAATACCATGGCAGGGCAGCTGAGCTGGGGATGGGCTGCTCGGAGGTGAACTCTCTGGCTGGTGTGACACCCATGCAGCAGGCACCCCACCCATCCTGTCACCTCTGCCTCAGGCAAAGGTTTGAGGGAGATTAGGCTGGGTGTGAACCCACCAGATGATTTATTCTCCACATCACTAGGATCATTTCCATGCAGGCATCCTCTCCTCCTCCCCTCTAGACTAAAGGCCAAAACTGAAGGTGTAATGGATCCCACTTACATCTGCCTCTATGCCTTGCACAACAAGCGCGGGGTTCAGGGGCAGCCGGCAGAGCTTCACCTCCTGGAAGAACTGCTGGAGTCTGCTGAGCTCCACCTGCAGCACCTCCTGCAGCACAAGAACCATTATGGCAGCGTGAAAGGACAAAAAAGCAGCTTTTTATTTATTTCTTTATTTCTTTTTAAATTTTTTTCTACTGTCTTTCTGTGCTTTAAACAAGCAATGCAATTTCCAGATCTGGCAGCATCCATGTGCCCTTCCAACAGCTAATGAGGTCACACTGGGGTATTAAAAACAAGAGCTGTAATTTTATTCCACATTGACACTTTTTCTGCCTAGATGTGCTACCACTCATAGCAGCCCCATAGGTTCTGATGGAAAGAGTCTCTTTCCAACAGCATGGAGTGACAGGACAAGGGTGAATGGCTTCAAACTGAAGGTTTAGATTGGACGTCAGAAAAAATCTCTACCTGTGAAACCAGGCTGGATGGGGCCACCTGGTCTGGCAGAAGGTGTCCCTGCCCATGGCAGGAGGGCTGGAACTGGATGATTTTTAAGGTTCCTTCCAGCCCAAACCATTCAGTGATTCTATGATTCAGCACCCTTCAATGGGGCTCAATTAGCCTTGTATTGCTCTGCTGTATCTCATGGGATTTTTTGACTTCCCTAAGATCTTCCCAATTTGTTGCTTGTTGCCTCAACACTGTGATCTCCCTTGCCTAATTCTGTTAACTGCAAGGTTTGGGAGCTTCTCAGTACCATAGTAACTGCAGCCTTGAGATTAATCTCTAAAATCTGAATTATGCATTAGTAATGTATAATGTATTACTACTATTTCTTCTTCTTTGCATGGATTTTCCTTCTGCAAATATTTCTGTCTTTTTACTTCCATGTTTGCTTTGCTGCTCTCGGTAGCAGCACTGAGATTTTTCTGAGAAACCCTTTGAAAACCTTTGAATCCTTAACAAGGGAGAAAGATTCATGATATCATTCACGATAACCAGCAGTGGCAAGTATATTTTTATTTGGCTTTCTGCTCTGCCTTGCTGAGATTTCAACAAGAAGAAGTCTTGCACACCAGGAAAACAGCAGCTGTCCTTGAAAACTAACAGTCCTGAGCTGGAAATGTACCTATGCAATATAAAAGCTGCATCCACTGGAGAAGACAACTGCAGGTTTGTCAGGGAGGCACCTCTGCAGATTTGTGTTCAGTGCTCGTTGCTGAGAGCTTTATTTGAGATATTAGCTACATTCCACTCTGGTTGTCTTTGCTAAGAAATGAGGGTAAGTCCAGCCTGCCAAGAACAACTCTTAGTAAAGCTTCCAAGAAATGCTGCAGCTCTACAGGAGTCAAATATTTTGGGATGAGGTGCTGAATGTGAGCATTCCTCACAGTGAAATGATAATCAGCCTTGTTGCCATTATTTCTGGCCACCTCCAAGTCCATTTGAGAAGCCACTGATGAAGGGGTTTAAATGGATTAAAAGATCTGCAGATCTCAGTAACAGTGATGAGAGTTGTCCCATTAAATATCTACATGCTGCCTTTTTCCAGAGCTGAAAAATATTTATAAAGTTTAGTTAAGCCTTTGGTTTATTTATGTAAAGGGTATTAAAAGAAAAAGGTGTTACTTTAGAAAAAAATAAAATTCCCTACAGAAACTTGGATGGAAGGGGAAGTATTTTATAGCAAACCTTTCTTTTTGGGTCACTGGCAGCTTTCACTTTTGTGGCAATGTCTTCCAGAATTCTGATGAGTTTTTCTTCCTTAGAAAACTCATTGTTCAGGGTCTGTCCAGCACAGAATTGGAGAGCAGCCAGAAGTTTCTTATACCACATTCTGAAATGAACTTCATTCTGTGCATTCTTCAGCAGCCTGAAGGAAGGAGGGGAAAAAAAAATCTGTGTATCTAAAAATGAATTTTATTATATATCAATTCTAGCAGGAACAAGAAACTCCAGACTAATCTACATTTGGTCACTTTGGGCAGCAGAGAATGAAAAAAAAAATGTTATTGCTTCTAGGCAATGAGACTCAAGTTCCATTTGATAATAATGAGATTCCAAATGTGTTGAAAAAACATAAAACTGCCATTTCTTATTGTCATACATAGTGCAATGCCTGTATTGCTTTTTATTTCTGCAAGAAAAGTTAACAAAGTGAAAAGAAGTTGCATTTTTGAAGGCCAGTATTAAACATATATTCCTAAACTATTTTTTTTTCTCCTGCCAGTTCATTTATACAAGCAAGCACATCTTTCAGCTTTCAGGAGGTGCATTTAAAGACTGTTTTAGTCTCAGATGTACCATCAATTCTAGAAACTTGCACTGTTTTAAGCTGAGGAGACATTTCTGAAATTGGCTATACTGCTAAAAAAGAGTAAAATGAGCCCATTTTATTCCCTTCTTTACTGGCAATTGCTGGTCTAAAGCAAACTCAGCTTTTAGTTCTTCTGAAGCCTGCAGAAGCTTTGGAACTGGAGTTACTGCCAACATAAAATCAGAAATAAAGCCAAACCCATACTCTTTTTAATAATAATCACCATGAAGTCTTCTCTAAGTACACATTTATCTGGGTCAGGAAAACTGGGGAGTTTAGAGGGTTTTTTAAAATCAAATTGATCATTGGGAGATTTTTTCCTTACAGAGGCCAGAGGTTTTGTACATTGTGTGATTTATTTTTGTAAGTGTAGATGGAATCACCAGCTCTGTAGTGTTGTTAACATCCTGGGATTTCCCTCTGCCTGAATGACTGGTGATCTGCTCTTTGCTTTTGTGTGAACTCTGCCCCTCACAGCTTCACCCTTGAGAACATCTCAAACCTTAAATTCCTTAAATGTCTGAATCTCAATGCAGCTTCCCCACCTAAAAAAAATAATGCCACTTTTCACAGGACAGAAATGGGAGAAGCTCTTGACTTTCAAGGCACATCACACAAATGAATATGTGACATATGGATATGTCACATCACAAAAACCAAAACATTATTTGAAGCATTATTTAAGGGTGAAAACCAATAATTCCTATAGACCTTAACTCCTTCAAATATATTTATATGTATGACATATAATAATCATATATAAGGCATTACAGTATTGCTATAATCTCATATATATATTATATATAATATATAATACGAGATATATGACATAATAATAATAATCATATATAAGGCATTACAGTATTACTATAATCTCATATATATAATATATATATAATCTATAATATGATATATATGACATGTAATAATTATCACATATAAGGCATTACAGTATTGCTAAAATCTCATATATATATAATCTATAATATGATATATATGACACATAATCATCATATATAAGGCATCACAATATTGCTATAATCTCATATATATATAATATATATAATCTATAATGATATGACATATAACAATCACATATAAGGCATTACAGTATTGCTATAATCTCATATATATAATATATATACTCTATAATAAGATATATATGACATATAATAATTATCACATATAAGGCATTACAGTATTGCTATAATCTCATATATATATAATCTACATAATCTATAATGATACATATGACATATAATAATAATCATACATAAGACATTACAGTATTGCTATAATCTGATATATGATATATATGTATAATCTATAATATGACATATATGACATATAATAACAATCACATATTGCTATTGCAGGAAATGCCTCTTTTGGTGATGAGGGACCTTTTATGAAGCAATGATTTTTCTATGTCCTCTTTTCCTATATAATTCAAGGCAGAAAAATATCACCTACTGGTTTTCAGAAACCAGTAGGTGATATTTTTTCCAGTTACACAAAACCTCTGATATCTGAGGATTTGAAAATCCTTACAGAATGAGTGGTGTTTCTATCAGAAATGCCTAGACATGAAAGGGAAGCAACATGAGAAGTTTATCATCAACAGTCTCTGGAGAAGTCTGAAATGACTTTTTTTTTTTCACTGTAGACTAGTAGAAACAAATAATTACTTTTTAGCTTTGAAGGAAATTCAAGTTGTCATTGCAGTGCCAGGTGGAAGGCAAACCTGAGCACACAGAGGCTGCTGTGTTCTTACCCTGAACCTTTCCCAAACTGAGGAACCCTGCACACGTGGCAGTGGATAAACATATTCCTTCCTATTTCTATCAAAGTCCAAGATTCCACAGGGTGGATTCACCTGCTTAAATGTCAATAGCTCATGCCATTTTAGATATCCTAGGAAATCCACTTCCTCCAGCTGCTGCCTTGGAAGGGCATGGGTCCCCTGGAGGCAACATCTCACGTGTGCCACTGCCATGCAGGTGTCTTGGATTCCCTGTGCTAAAATAACCTGTGTTTAGGGCACTCTGCAGTGCATCCCACCCTGCAGTGGCCTTTTAGCTCAGCTGTAGGCAAACAAGACTATTTAAAGTAAAAACATAGCCAGTCCACTTCAACAGCAAGTCAGGAAGAGACTTGGTGATTATCTTTTAAATAAAAGCATCACTGGTACAATCCAAATTGTCACGTGGGCAGGAATTTCAGTCTACCAAAGCAAAGCCCAGCTCAGTCTCAGTGCAGCCAAACTGCATTTTTTTTGGCACACAGATTGAATTTTTTCACTTCTGTCCTGCAAATACAAATTCACCTAAACTATCACTGTGATATCTGTTTTGAAATGCTGCTGCAGAGCCTTGTCTGCACTGAGGCTTGCACTGGAATCAGCTCCTGAGTATCTAAATCATATTCCTTCACCTACTCCATTTTCACTCGTACATATTTAGGGAATCCATAAAGGATACCTCTTCATGTTAGAGACGTCCTTTAATCCTCTCAGATACAGAGACCATTAAACAAGCTTTTATTTCCCTAAAATGAAAGGCTTGGGATTTCACATACAGCAAGCAAAATAGCAAAACCAAAACAGATCACTATTTTAAACAGAGCTGCTCCCTGCATAACACAGATCAATGTGCTGATTATTCTTGTGGCTGAGGGTTTACAGAAAATAAGCTGATACACACATAGAAAAAATTCTTTTCCCTTTCTGAGAAGGGCGTATGGGCCAGATTCAGAGAGCTTGTGCATAAGGTGTACATGAGGACAGAGGGTGTATGGGCAGGTGTGCTCCCAAAAGCCTGCAGACCTCCCTTTGCAAAATGATCTGTACTTACTGGCTCTGACTTTCACATTCATTCTATAAAAGTGGCCCCAAAGAGGATGCACAGGACAGCTCTTGATGTGATGACTCATGGTAGGCTTTCCTGAAATGTTTCTCCAATAAATGAACAAATATGTTGTTGCAGTTCTGTCCTCCCAGCTTGCTGGCACACACATCTTCACCCTGCCATGGTGAGAACTCAGCAGAGATGGGGAAATCTGCAGCTTCTCAAGTTGTGAGATGGAGAAGTGCTCAAGACACTAATGAAATTTTCAAGTTAGAATAGGATGCCTAGCTGTGACAGAGGAAGACAAAACTGGGATGGTTTAAACGCCAAGGCTGCCAGTGAAGAAGCACGTGAAGTTGTTTTTTCCTGATAATTTTCAGAGGATTCTTCAAGACAGAACTCAGTACAAAAGCCTGGCTTTATGCCAGGCCTAGATGGAGCATCTTGCTCCTAACAACAGAGGCTTCCTTGCTCTTCAGGTTTTGTGATTTGGGACAAACACCCTCGTTCTCAGCAAGGCCTGATGAGCTCAGACACTGTCCCCAGGTCACTTTTGTGAAATAGTTCAGAAGGAAGTTGATCTGAAATCTGGAAAAGGAGTGAATCAGGTACAGGGGTGCCTTGAAAGATGCCTCTGCTTTCTGCAATCAGCTCCTCCTCTCTGCACACACCTGCTCCATGCCTGCAAGGTGGGTCCAGCCCCATTTCCTGGCACTCACAGCTGCAGGGGTGTGTGTGTGTGTGTGTGTTCCCTGCACCTAGAAATGCAAGAGGGCTGGGAGATTTTTGCCACAGGGAAGAAAGGAAGGGGGAATTGAGTCAGGCTGCTGTGTCAGAGAAGAAAAGCCAGGGCTAAACCTAGCAGATATAGAGAAATGGGCAATTAAGTTAAAAAATAAAGGAAGGAGATTGGATGGAAGGAAGGGTCTTGGTGGAAAAACAGGTGAGCTGGCCTCACTCTCCCTGTGTGCTGCTGCAAGGCAGGGAAGCTGACACAGTCTGCTCTCTGAGTAGGATTTGGCAGACAAATGAAGGAGTGAGGTGGCTCAGACAACTCTGCTGCTTCAACATCTGTTCCTTGTCTTCTCAGAAAGGGGAGTAGGGTGAACTGGAGAGCGATGCCTGACAGGACAGCTGAGCTCACAGGGAGCCTGTCCAACCACTTGGTACCAAAAAAAAACCCAACCCCAAGAAGCAAAGGCCAGGATTTGCAGAATCTTACTGCAGGTTAGCCCCTATCTCTTACAGAAGAGCAGGGCACTTTGACTGGGTTATTTGGACATAATATCAGGAGAGCAAACCTGGTTTGCTCATTTCCAAGTGCATTTCTGGGATTTATTATACAAAAGTGGTGCCTACCAGCACACGCTCCACAAAAGGTTTTTTGAATTCAGAGACACACCATGAAAACAAGGTGCCTTAGGGGTGTAAGGTGAGTGCTGAGGTACCTTCTGTTGTTGGTCTATCTTTGGAACTCTTTGTTCTGAAGGTGCATTTCATGTTTGTTTTCTGTTTTGCAAAGTTGGAGGCAGGACAGATCACAGAAGAAGAAAACAATGGCACAAGACTGCTGCTCATTATGGCAATAATTGCTTTAAAATTATTCTCTGCAGCCCCTCATGTCAAAGATTAGCACACAAAAACACTTCTCTACCACTGTACAGCTTCTGTGTCTGGGGTTGCCATCTGTCTTAATTATCCTTAGACATCCTGCAAAACTCCTGATCTGTCCTTTGTGCTTTATTGTGCCATGGAGCTGTGGCACATGCCTGAAGCTTTTAACTGTTTTCATTTTCCATTCCTTGAAGAAAACATTTTCCTGTTTGCATTTTTAAACAGGAGAACAAGGAACAGGGCTGGCTTGTCTGTAGGACTTCAGTCAGGCTTTGCAGCTCCTCAAGTCTCAGTGCAAATTCCCCAGAGACACATGGATGACAGAGATGACAAAGAAGTACAGCTGAAAATTCAGGACTCCATCTACCCTGCGACAGATCATGAGGATGAGTGGGCAACTGCTGCTATTAATTAATTACTTAACTGCAAGTAAAACCTCTCCTTGTTTTTTTTATCTCCCCAGTAGTACACTGGACAACCAGTCCCAAACTTTAATTAATCAGTCAGCTGCAAAACCTCTCTGCTCTTTTATCTCCCCTGTAGTGCACTGGACAACCAGTCCCAAGCTCTAGAAAGGTGTGATCTATGTACTACAAATCAAAGAAAAGGAAACAGAAACACAAAAACAACAGCAGCATGGTGGGTAGAGCTATTGGGGCATTGCAGACATAAAAAATTAACAGACATAAAAACAAGCTAACAGGTGAGAAGCACAAAATACCTGTCATGGTAAGAACACTACAATTTCTGCAGGGGAAAATGGGGAGCAAAGTCAATTAGGCAGAAGTTACTGTACAAGGATGGAAGAGAAATTGCAATTGTCCCAAGAGACTGGAGTACTGAGCATTTTCCATAGATTTACAGAAACATAGAGCAAGGACATCAACCTGACTGGAAGGATAAAGACTGAACTTCCTTTTGCTCTCCCTTTTTTTGACCAAGAACAAAGCCAGCAGGAAGGGAGAGGCACAAAAGGCAAAGCTGTGCTTCATCTGCTGTCTTTCATCTTTATTTCTAGTCTAGAACAAGAAGAGAATGAAAGTTTATGTTTCTTGAGTAGACTGAGTGAAGTGTGGTACATTTTGTATGAATATTTCAGAGAAATTCTATTTCTCTAAATTTTTGTCACCAATAAGTCTCCAAGATGAAGAAACAGCAGCTGTTCATTTGCTTGAAGCACCTGTCCACTTTTGGCTCTTCAGTCCTCTCACATGAGAAACCTGCAGCCAGTTCCACATGCTGCTTCTCATATAACAGAGCTGCTTTTATAGACTCATTTTTCAAAGCATTACCCTTGAATAGATAATAACTCTGCTTAAAGTGAAGTTTTGTTTTAACATACCACGTGATTAATTTGATTTTGTTTTTCTGATTTTTTTTTATAGCATAGAACAGAAGTCTACCACGTTGACAGCAAAATATTGTTGCAGACATATAAAGCATGGGGGTTAGGCTTGAGAAACACAACATTGCCATTATTTTCTAACTTCCTAAAGTTCTTTAGGAACACCACAATACAATCTGCATTCAGACAAATCACTTGATTCAGAAGATTCAATCAAGGCAGCTCCTCCCACTCCCACTGAATGCCTGAAGTGTGGAATGCATGTCCTGCTGACTCACAAAAAAATTACCAGATCAGTGAAAACAAAGGCCATGCTCTGCTATGCAGGGAAGGTGCCAAACCCTGCTGAGATTCCCTGGCAGAAAAATGTTTTGTTTGATATGTAATATAGCTAGCTGCACACACTTTGCATTAAGAAAATGAATCCCACATACAAACCAATGTTGTCGGGAGGAGAAAGAGCTTGAGAGTGAAACAGAAATGAAATGAACCTTGCAAGTGAACTGTATCAAGAATTAATTTAAAGTATAATGTAGAAAGCACAGGTATCACTAGCAGAGATAGAAGCTGCTTGGTCTAAGGTTTAAGCAAGAAACCATCACCCCCAAAAGGCCTTCTCCAATTTGTTGAATGTAAATTACAACATCAGTGTAAATGCTACAAGAATCATCCAGTAAAAAGCAGTGCTAACAGTGTCTCTTTCTGCTCCAGCTGGAAAAAAAAATTAAAATTGAAAAACTGTTAGCAAAGTGTATTTTTTTCTAGCCTGCTCCTCTTCATTGGGTAGGATCTGAAAGCAGAAATTTATTAACACACTATGGCAAACAAACAAAAAAATACCTCCAGCAGAACACCAACACAACAAAATTTAGTGGTAGTTTGTGTACAGCAGTACTGACCTTAGATAACTTCAGAATCTCTGAGCAGGGTCCACCAAAGATGCCACCCCAGTAAAACATCAATCCAAAGCTACAGAAATAAAAATCCTTCACCCCAAAGTGTCATTAAATACTGAGGGTGACTTAAGCTCAGACTTGCTACTGTTGGTCTGATTGGTTTTGAATATATTAATATTCATAGTATATTATGAATAAAGAAATACCAAAAAGAAGCACCACCACTGCCTCTTTAAAAACAGTCATTAAATCTCCTCTCCAAAAACTGCATTTGGAAATAAGAAAAAAAAGAATATTTTTAACAAGGCATTGCATTTAATATCTTCATGAACATTACCAATTGGGAAGTATTATTTTCCATTCAATGAGAAACTTGGCATTCAAGTTTGGCACGAATTTTGAAAAGTCTGGTTCCATTTTTGCCAGGGCCTTCTTCACATGACTGAGTGTGTCCCTGTCTGTGCTTTTTCCAAAACTGCAGATTTTCTCTTCAGAACAAATGACGTATTGTTGTCAGAATTTCATGCAGTATCTTACACCAGCATCAGCAAAGCCTGAAATTGTCCAACAATCTGTCACTGTGAGAGTTCAGAGTAAATTCATGCAGAGGAACTGAAATGCACCATTCATTCCAGGCATAACAGAAATTGTTGTGTTCTTCCCAGTGGGGAGCTGCACTGGGAGTGAGCAGGGAATGGGATTAGATGGGATAATCACCACTAAAATAAGCAGACCCAATGGCTTTATTGGGATGCTGTCTAATATGCCAGCAATTAATTGAATACAGGAGGTGACTAAGCTACTCTTCTTTCAAACTACATAAATAAAATGCAAAATTAATTCAGATGATGCAGTCCATGAGAGCCAATGGACTTGCAAAGCTTTGTACTGTTTCTGAATTTAGACCACAGTTATCACAGCAATACACTGAGGAGAAACTGAAAATGTTTTTTCTTCAACTGCCTATTGTTTGGGTAGTTTATGTCTATCAAAATGGCTTTGGATAGCATCTGTGGTTCCCATTAGCTTCACAGCTGAACAAAAAAAAAAATCCCTCATGACACTACAAAACAATGTAAGACACAGAACTAATTCTGAATGGCTCTGCATGCACTGGGCAATCCAAATGCACACAAAAATGCAGAATTAAATGAGTTACACCACAGTACTTTGGTAACTTTACTTTGTTTGTTGGCTATTTTGTTTTAGTTGTGCTGGGTTGATCTGAGATTGATCTTATTTTCTTCCCAGTTGCTGGTATAAGGCTGTGTTTTGGATTTGTGCTGGAAACAGTTGATAATTCAGTTTTAGCTATTGCTGAGCAGTGTTTGAAGAGCCAAGGCCTTTTCTGCTCCTCACCCCAACCCACAAGTGAGCGGGCAGGGGGTGCACAAAAAGTTGGAAAGCCAGGACAGCTGACCCCAACTGACCAAAGGGATGTACCAGACCACATGGATCGTGCTCAGCAAACAAAGATGAGCAAGTGTCACAGTCATATTTTCTGGAAAAATCCCTCTGCCCAAGATTTTGCTCCTGGGAAGCTGAAAAGCCTCAGAGAAAAAGGAAAACTATCTGATTTGCTTCTCCTGTGTTTTGCCGCTTTGGAATGTGCTTGGAGATTGTTTATCCAACAGGTGATTGTTTCACTGGTTTCATGTGAATTGTTTTGACTCATTGGCCAATCAGTGCCAAGCTGTGTCGGGGCCTTGGAAAGAGTCAGGAATTTTCATTATTGTCCTTTTAGCCTTCTGTAAGCATCTTTTCTGTATTCTTTTGTATAGTTTAAGTGGCATTCTTTAATATAATATAGTATCTTAAAATAATAAATTAGCCTTCTGAGAACATAAGTCAGATTCACCATTCCTTCCTCCATCTAGGAAAACCCAAAAATACAATAGGGAAGAAGGAGGAAGGGGGAAAATTTGGGGTGATGGTGTCTGTCTTCCCAAGCCACCAATGTGTGATGGTGTCATTGAACACCTGCCTGCTCATGGGTCGTGATGAATGAATTCCTTGTTCCATGCTGTTCCTGTGCAACAGCTTTTGCTTTACCTGTTCAAATGTTTTCATCTCAGTCCAGGGATTTCCTCACTTTCCTTATTCTCTGCCCCACCCCACTGCAGGGAACAGTGGCTGTGTGGGGCTTGCTTGCCAGCAGGGGTTACAACATGACATTAATATACTAACACAGAAATAGCTTCAGGGAGAAAACTGAAATTGTCTTTCTACAAGGTCATTAAGGCTGCTCCTACCAGGAGCAGTTCCAGATTTTATTCATATATTCTGAGCCAGATCTTTACTTTATAATCCTAGAGTTTTCAGATTATTTTTTAATGACTCTGGGCACAGGAAAGGAAGAGTTTGGTTTAGGGAAGGTGGGGAAATAGGATAAGACACTGACATTGTTTTTCAAATATTATGACATTTAAAAGGACTTGTTCTGCAGAGCTGTTAATTTTCCTATTTGCTCTGAATTCAGTTACAAGAATTTGCTTTGTTAAACAATGTCTACATTCAAAGCTGTTCTCTTTCAAGTGGAGTCTCAGATTTTTAGAGAAAAGGTGCTCAGTTGTCAACAGCAGCAGAAGGATGTCTGACATTTGATATGTTTCAAACACATGAGGAGTTAGTTTTTCTTTTAAGGCAGCATCCCTTCTACCTGTCTGGAAGAACCTGTCTGTAGATCTACAGTGTTTTAAGCACTGGTAGCAGGAAGTGATTCCACATTATTTCCTGACATGTCTGTCTTCTGGATCTTTGCTTTCATCACTGCTGTAAACTAGCAGACCAGCTTATTTTCCCAATATCTATCAAAGGGAACTTTATTCAAATCAGTGCCTAACAGGAACAGGGAGGAAGCAGGAGCCCCAGCAGGTACTGCTGTAAGTGTTTCAGCAATCCTGGTAGCTCAGTGTGATTACAAGACCTCTCATATCTGACAGAACATGATTTCTGCAAGATGCTGAGCCTCCTTTTTGTGACAATTTGCTGTGTGGAAGCTCACTGCTGCACAGAAACAAAGGATGCAGGATCAGACTGTGGGATCACAGTGCTCTGCGCCTCTACCTGGGTGACTTTGTCAACAGAATGACTGGAGACAACTCTCAAAGTAGCATCATGAGGACATGCAGCCCCTTAGGCTTCAAAAATAACCCATTTGTTTCAGGGAATAGGAGAGAGAAAATCAGAGTTTTCAGTGGGGGAGTCCTTAGAGTCCAAATCACACCACTTCATCTTTTCATGATTCTGACTCCTTTAAGGGAGAAATCTCCTCACAACACAGCTCTCCTTATGCATAAGGCTACTCAGCAATCTTTTTCAAATAAGATGATAGCTACCAGGTTTTAATTTAATTAAAAGAGAAGTGACCATGAAAGATGGCGACAGGAAAGAAGAACAAGAAT
Organism: Euphonia xanthogaster; assembly: GCA_034509185.1. Taxonomy (NCBI): domain Eukaryota; kingdom Metazoa; phylum Chordata; class Aves; order Passeriformes; family Fringillidae; genus Euphonia; species Euphonia xanthogaster. The sequence goes on along the minus strand of JAYDZK010000056.1, from coordinate 69,230,613 downwards.
TTACATGGTAAAGAAAAATATTTTATCTTCATACCTTTTTTAGGCTGGTTTTATTTCTTCCTCTCTGGTTTTATTTATCTTCCTTTTTTCTTGGCCTCTATTAATTTTTTACTCCATGCTATAGATAGCAATAGTATCTCTTGCAAAGGTAGGAGAGCAGAGCAGAGATGGAAATAGCTTTAGATTTCTCCTTTTTAAATACTGGTCTGGTTCTGATTTTTCTTCCATTTCACTGCTTTATTTCCCCCAAATATTGGCTTTGTAAATAGAGAAGTGGGAATTTGAAGTTAAGCTCATGTACCAAGGAAAGCTTGCTGCAAGATATTAGTAAGAGAAAACCTTTCTTTTTTAGATGGCCCCAGGGTATTTTCCTAGTCGACAGCTGGCCTAGTTACCATGGAAAACAGAAGAGCTGGAGGGCAGGCACAGTAGGAAAATGAGGCAGAGACTTACATGAAATTGGGTTGGCTTGCTTTGCAGAGGCTTCCTGAAATTAATCTCACTTCAGACACCTTGTTGCTCTTTCTTTGCTGGGAGTCGACATTGGGTTTTATCTAGGTTTAAAAGTCCATCTCAGCTCTGCTGAGACATGTTCAGCTCTGGGACCAGATCTGAATAAACTTTAGAATAAAGTAAAATCCCTTTTAATGAACCCCTAAGCAAGAAGATGTTGCTTCTTAAGCTTCTACCAAGGAAATCTCACACCAGCCTCTTCAGATCAAACTGAATTTTAACCTTGGGGTTAAAATCCATAGATTTTCATGTCAGAAGAATTTAAGGGAAATATAAGAATGAAAATCCATCCTGAATTTTACTTGATAGGTAACCTTGGCAAAATTATTTTATTTCTCTGCGCTTCTGTTTTCTTTGTCAAAAGAGGAGAGATTTATTTCTCATAGGCTCTCCACAGAATGCTGTGTTTGTTTCTAAGCTGCTCTTATGCCAGAGGTAAATGCCATGGCAAATAAGTCTTTTTAATAACATTGCCACCTCCTTCCCAAGTGGGAACCCATCTCACCAGCATCTTTCAATCATATGGGAGAAAATAACAGCCCCAGGCAGATTTTTTTTTTCTCATAAGAAAACAGAATTAAGATTCAGTTGTTGTGATAAAAAGTCCAGGTGTGGCTCCAAGATTCACAATCACATTTGTGGAAGTATTATTGCAGCAAGCAGATGTCATATTTCCATATGTCCTGAGTCAGGTAAAGAGTGGAGCAAGCTCTCCAGGGGCAGTCACAGCATTGGCAGAATAAATATAGATCAGCCAGCTGACACAGGATGCTCCTGGGACTTTGAAGCTCCCTGGCTCTGCTCCTGGCATCTTTCTCACCCTGAGTGCTGTCCTTGTGAGGATGCAGCTGGACTGAGATGCACAGCACCCACCTTTCCTCTCCTCTCCTGCCATATCCATGCTCTGTGATACCCCTCAATCAGTCACACTTCATCAAAACGGGTACTCTGCTGACAGACCAAAAATCTGTGCATGCCAAAAATGAAATATGGGTAAATGCCATGTTTTTCCTACCAGCAATACACATGGGGTGGCAGCCATGGGTGAGGCAGGCAAATTATTGTTTAAATCACCTTTAAATTGCTGCTCTGAAAACTCCTAATAACAAAGCTGGGCAACAGCTGAAGACAGCACGTGTCAGCTTTGAATTGATGCAAAAAAGACTTAAAATGGGGCATCCTTTGAATGAGGCTCCATTCCCATGACCAAGCAATGTCCCTCTGAGTGACACACACAACAAGGCACTGAGACATCAGGAATATTTGCCACTGTGGCCACTTTGAGAAACTGCCCTATCCACAAATGGGATCTGAGGGCTGTGTGAGCCACTCAAAAATTACCAGTTTAATTAAAGTGCTTCTCCTGATAGAAATCATCACTCCCAATGAATGACATTGTGGAGCAGGTTTGGAAGAATAAATACTGACTTTTAATACCACACTCAATAAAGGAAATGCTACAGAAATGTCGAAATCTTGTTTACTGTGTGACCTTCTCCATGCCCAGTGCTCAGAGGATAATTATTGCAAATGGCAGAGTTTTTTTCCCAGACAGAGCCCCACTTCCCTTGCTGAAGTACAAACAAGGCCTTCCTTCAGTTAAAAATGCATAATGTGTTACAGCACTCATGATGAGGGACTGTTCTTTCAGTTAATCCAAGGCAATGAATTTGACTGTGGAAATCCCTGTTCAGTCCTTTCTTCATCAGCCAAGATGGCAGCTGCCACACTACAGCTAATGAGCCTGATTAATATCAATTCAGTAAATTAAGTTTTTTTTCCAGACATCAGATAATTTTGTACTAATCCAGACATTTATACTGATTTAATATCAGCTGACATAACATAATTTTTCATTTAACACTAATTGAAAACTACTGGTTTCTTATTCTAAAGAGCATTTGCTGTCACTTGTAACTTATGGCTTTTTATAAAGCTATCTTTCAAATAATATCATCATTGAATGTTATGTTTTCTGCCTTCCTGCAGAAACTTTATATGCAAGCATGTGACTGGTGAGGTGGACAGAATGGAATAATCAGGTAATTTCTCTTAAAGGTATTCATTTGAACAATTTTTCTTCATATTTTCCATTATATATTTGTAAAAGGACTGACTTAAACAAATGATAGAACTCTTAAATGAAACAAATGAAAGAACAAAATAAAAAACTCTCCATTTAAGCAGTGTTGAACTCAGGCCCTCCAGCTTTTTTTTTTTTTTTTTAATAATTTTGGGTTTGTTCAGCTTGCTGTCAGGCTTGGCTTCTTCAGATGCTACAGAAAAAAGATCACATCCCTACTTCTGTGCCCATTGCTGTTATTGTAATGTAAAAACCCTGTCCAGTGGGTTTCACCATGGCACTGTCTCAGCTGAACACCACCTGTGTGGGACCCTACAGAAAGGTATTGGTGAAAGCCTCCACCAGGAGATGGCACCTACTACAAAACTGGTTTTCTGGGAAACACTCAACATTCTCAATCCTCCCAAAGGTAAGTGTTGGATTGAGCCCTTTTCTGACCCAGAGATGGGGCAAGTGAGAGGCATTTGAAAATCTTTTATTCTATTTCAGTCTCATGTGAAGGGTGAGACAATACAGCTGTTACAATTCATGCCATCACAATCAGAAACTCTTTCTTAATTACAATACATTATAAGAGTTTCTTTGTTTATCAATTTTTGCCACACCATGCTGTAAATGCCTTAAAACCAATCATATAAAACTCCCCCTCGTGGGTCCTACCACAATGCATCTTTCACAGTTCTGTTTCTCCAAAGTATCCAGTCTTATTTGCAAGGCCATCCTTTGAAACTTGTTTCTATTTCCATTTCTCTCTCAACAGTGTCTGTCCTACTCCATGGCATTTCTAAGTCAGCACTTCTTGTCTCAGAGTTTACATATACAGATACGTTCTATGTAAATTGTCAGGCTTTGAAAATTCTCTACAAATCCATTTCCCACAGGTAAGAACACCCTCACTAAGGAGTGTCCTGCTGGCTCCAGGATTGAAGGGATCAGCAAAGCAGCAAAGACAGTCCCAGGGCTCCTTTGCAATGCACAGAAATGGGTCACTGATGTCAGCAGGGACCTCTGCATGTCCCCTGGTCTGGCCCCTGCTCTGATCAGAGCTAGCTCTGAGACTGGATGGGCTGCTCAGAGGGCCTGCCCTCGGCAGCAGGGTGAGAGAGCTCCCGGGGTGGCAGAGGGAACAGCAGTGCAACTTGACCCTAATGATGATGATGATGGGTCCCCAGAACAAGAGGAGCTTCAAAAGACATGACCCAGTGACAGACAGGCCTGTCATTTGGCCAGGAACACGAATAAGAGTGCCAAGAGCTGCTTTTCTAAGTTCTGTCACTTTTCTGTTCCAAGTGTCACTCTGCTCTGTCCCATCAACCACAGAAACTGGAGGGAAGTTTCTGGCAAGCACTTCAAGTCAGGGCCCAGCTGTCACAGGAACAGCAAATATTTCAAAATTCCTGTGACATAGGTTAATTTTAGGGTAGGAACAAAGAATGCACATTACTCTTTACACTGACTAGACCATGCCTGGCAGAATCACCCTTGTGTATAAAATAGGAGATTGGGGGTTTGCCCATGGCACTGCCTGGACAAAACTCTTTTATGAATCTGCAGTACACAAAATGTGAGGGCTCCATCCTCTGAACGAGCAGGTGAATATTCACTCTTTGGCTCCTAGCCCTTCAGGTTCTCAGGGAAGTTATGTCAGACAAAGCTCAGTCAGCCTCAGGCTTTGTGGGAAGCAATCAAGCAGGAGTCTCCAGGGGCTTTTCCAAAAGGAGACCTGGTGTCTGTCTGTTTTCTGGAATGAGTAACTTAGAGACTGAGACAGAAACAGAGAGGTTACATTTCCAGGCAAAAGGGTCTTTAAAGGAACATATAGCAATGTAGGAATCAAAATTACACTCTACAGGAAGGGTAGAGTAGCACAGGTTATACTTGGGAATAATGCTTTTTTATGGAACTCATTCTGGATCTCCCAGTTCTCTTGGGAAGTCACCTGAGTCTCAACTGAACTGCTGGTAAAAAGCATCATTAGAACTCAGCAGATCAATGCCATTTACAGTAGTGCTTATGTCTGCTCTCCTCTTGCTTTGCTGCATCCTTCCTCCTATAAAAATATTTTGCTTGCTATCCTTTATTTCCTCAGTGATTACTCTTTTCTCCTTTGCTTATTTTAATTTTATTTATAAAGCCTATTTTGTGTTGCTTCAATCAGTGCCACGCTTTGCTGCAAACACTGGGAGCATTGTGGCAATTCCCTCCTTTCCCAAACCAGGGAACACTGCTCAGGCTTCTGTTCCTGGGAGAAGATTTGGGATCCTGAAGCAGAATAGACAGAGGTGTTTTCAGAGCAGGTGGAGGGAATTCCCAGCTTCAAGCCTTCCCACTGCCAGAATCATGCTACTTTGCACATTACATCCTCTACCCACTTCCAAGGGAATCTAGATGAATCTTGGGAATGAAGTGGAAGGAGGCCTTGAGGGAACAGTTATTTTAATTTCACTGGATGACAGACTGTGAACAATTGCTGGGGGAGGTTGAACATGAAAACTGAGCACTTATGTAAGGGGAAAAAAGTACATTTTTTTAATCTACTTGGATATAAGCCTTGCTACACAAGCTAGAAAAGTCAAGTGTAAGAAGCATAAAACAGGATTTTATAGAGAGATATGTTGAAGGTGGCTTTGCTGTTTACACTGAAGTATTTAAGAGTCACCCTTTATGTCCAAGGATTTGAACTCTACAAACCACTTCTTAGATAAGGAAGGAAATCTCATTTTGTGAAAGAGGGAGGGTGCTGGTTTGAAAGCATCATCCACCTGTGTATGTGCCAGTGTTTCTCCATTCAAGTAAACATTGACTTTTATTACTATGTTACATTATTGTAATACCTATACTACCTCTAATACTGCCAAAAGATAATGGTATTATTTCCACATCAACAGAACTCTCACCACTCTAGAGCTGCTCCACTGGCACAGCTTGCAACCACTTCTGATCCAGCAAGCACTCAGCCAGAAAGTTATTTTTCTACTGCCCACCAAGACCCAGCCCTTGTTACCTCTTTACCAGCTAAAAAAAGGAATTTCTTTGTCTTTAACGTGTGTTTTTCACAAAAAAAATTATATATATTTGTACAACTTTTCAAAAGTTCAACAAACTATCAATTCCCAAACCATCACCAATTAGTTCTTTTTATCAAACATGAAAAAAACTACCAACAGCCTCTCCTAAAACATCACGTCCATAGTACAAAACCAGAACAATCCTGAACCAGAAAAAACCCTGAGTAGAAAAAAAAAAAAAAAAAAAGAATGAATATGAACAAATTTGTATTCACTATTTAAAATTTTCAGTGGAAGTAATTTGTACTAGCTCTTGAAAGACAGACAAATGAAAAACTATAGCTACTCCAGCACTCAGGCTTTGATCAAATTTACAAACAAATAATTTCCCATATATATGCCACCAGCAGTTTATGCCACTTAAAACCCACATGCTCCACTTCATAACACCTTCTTTTTAAAACTTCTTTTTAAATTTTTTTCCCTAACATAAGGTTTTCCCTCAAGTAACAGCCAGCAGTGAACAGCAGCCAGGCAACACACACTACAGAGGTGAGATACCATTTTTGAAATGGTATTTCCAAAATTAGTATGCCTAAAAGATTGGTGTGTTTTCAAGCTAAGAAATAAGGAAACCAAAATGAACACCAAGAGAGGGAAAGAGAAACTTGGAAGAGAGAAACTTGAGATTACAGATGGATGATGGATGGGGATGGCTGAATAGTTTTTTCAAGAGCTGAGGCATCACTGGGTGGCTTAAAGCCTTGTTGAAGACTGGATTGTTAATTTTGTCTCCCTTATCTGCTTGGATTTTTGCACCAGGCCCTGCAAAAATCTTTGTCAGCTGTGCTTGTTGCTCAAATACAAAAAGGGGGAAGTGTGGAAGGGCTTGACAGCTGGCCTGCAAGCAAAGCTGAGTTAGTAGAAGAAATAACAATTAATGATTTTTGAGTGTATCTATAGTAAGGAAGAAGACAAAGCCATCAGCATGGAAACAGATTAGAAAAAAGAAATGAAAATTTTTGGAAGCTAGACTAGGTGCACAAGTAGATGTGTATACGTGCCTTATTGAATTTCTGTAAAACTTTTGCCAATTATATTGAGGCTAATTGCTCTGCACCAATAAATATAATAAGTTATTGTGATGTAGTTAATGACTTAAGATCACACTCTGTTAAGAGTATGTAAGCTAGGGAACATGCAGAATAAAAAACTTTTTCCTTCTTAGACCCTGATCACGTGTGCATGTCACGTCCAACCTAACAGTGACAGAGATGAACCTGAGATAACAAACTTTGCATTAGGGATTGTCTGAAAATGTGCACTGCCCCTCCTCTAAGCTGAGCTGGAAGCATGGTGGTGACTTGCCTTACAGTGGCTGGATGGTTTATAGCAATGGAGAGGGGAAGGTAAATTGTTCAGAAAACAGCTCAGTGTGGCACTCACTGGGTCACCTCAGCCACAAGTCTCTGCTTTGCCATCTGCAGTGACAAGCAGAAGAATTAGGGCTTTATGGCATGCCATCTGAATGATTTCATCTAAGCTCCATGTTTCTCTGAAAAGCTTTGATTTTTTAATGAACATTTTAAAAAAATTCAGTGAAAAATTCCTTGCTGCTTTGCATTACTCTGTCAGCCACCCACCATCGATGCAATATTGTGATAACTTATCTCTGGATGCCTTTACACAGGAATAAAGGCCTTTTGGAGAAAAAATTCAGTTCTTGCAGTCTGATTTTTTTTTCTGAAACAAAAAATAATGTGCTGAACTTCACCAAACATCATCCTGTGTATTTGTCAAACACCACAGAGAAAGCTAAAGGATAATTCAGCTGTCTTTTGACAGAGATCCCAATGGCTTGTATGACCCATTAGGAAGAATTTTACAGGTTTTAGATTTGAATGAAATCCTAATTCTTGCAGATTCACTGGCCATGTTATATTGTTTAATTCAAGGGTCCAACATCATCAGTTCCAACCAGGTGGGCTCTTTGCCAAGAAAGCAATGAAGGACACCATGTGAGACAATGGTCCCTTGAATAATTCTCTTGTTCAAAAGGAGGTTATTACAACATCAGAGCAATGTTGTTCAAGCAAAAGAGCCAAAACCAACTCATCTGACAGCTCTTTCTGTCCTCTCTCAAATGGTTTGTGATTTGGTCACCATCCAAATGACATCATTCTGATTACAGACTAATATACCATTGATTATGGGTGAGAATTCTGAAAGCAATTAATATTCAGGGAAACATTTTCAAACAGCAAGGGCTTTATGAGTTTAATCCTGAAATAATTATCATCTGCAAACATCTAAAAATACTGAATTACAGTAGCTCTGCACTGTTATCCTGACAGGACCTTTTATCAATCTTTACTGTCTTCTTCCCTAAAATATTACCTTTTATTCTAGTTTATTTATTTATTTAAAATGTGTTAATAATTATATTTGGGTTTACATTAAGGAATTATTTTCTAAGAAAAATTACCTAAAACTGAAGAAAAATTGCCAAGTACTTTTCTGCTAATCATGCCCTGATGTAAGATATTCAACAATGTCTAATTCATGATTCTATTTCTTCTAATGTTTCAGTTATTTAGGCAAAGGTCCAAGGCCCAGTTTTTATGCTGGTGGAGAGTGATGACCAAACCTAGAAATATTAACCACAGAAAACACAGAACTGACAGCAGCATTAAGCCTACCAATAACTCATCACACTGCATGTCCTGTAACCACTTGAAGCCTCTCTGTTTATTCATATTTTTCCTTGAAGTTCTCACTGCCAGTGTTCAGAAATGGGAATGATTTACAAAACTCCAGACTGTGATCAACAGCCTAACTATAAATGAGTATTTCAAACATATCAGTCCAAGGAAATCAGGGCCTGAACTGCATTTACTCAAGTTATGAAACAAAAACTTTGTGTTCCAAGAGAAATGGATAGAAAACAATGCTCTGAAGTAGCTCAAGACAAATTTTGTCAAAAATTGGTTCAAACAGCTCTAGTTAGAACATGAAACTTGCTAAGTTGGAAAGAATAAAATACCTATAACAGAGCAAGACTTATAAAATGCTTTGTATAATGTGATGCAATTTTGAAACATCTGCAGACTCATTTTGAGTACAGTAATTGCCATTTCTAGCAAAACAAAAGTTTCAAACAGAGGAAAGAAATGTAATTGTCTTTTTCCAAATATTCCCAAAATGTAAAGCCTGAAAGTGAAATCATGAAATGCAACTAAGTTTGTTTTTTTTTTTTTTTAGATACAACATCTGAGAAATTTGTGGTGAGGCATCTTCTCCCAGTATTTCACCTGAGCACTGAGAATCAGGAGCACCTGGGCTGCAGAGGCAGCATTTCACCAGTGAAACACAGCACCAGCTGCTCAGCTGAGAGTCACAGGAGATTCTCCCCATGCTGTTCACTTCCCAACTGAGGCTCTGTCTCTCCAAAATCATTACAATTTGGGAAATTTGCATCATCCCTAAATTGCAGCTACTCTTATTTATGATTTGGACATCTCAGATCATTGAGGTTGGCCACTCAGTATCAGCTTAAAGAAAATTTCCATGTGAAGAAACTTCTAGGATTAGATTCAGGCATCTTTTTCTTGTAGCTTTCCACAACATACAAAAAAAAAAATCAAAATAATTCCACATCCTTCAAATTAATGACTGAAAATTACCCATGTGAAGTGACAGAGCTAGATGAATGATTTCTGAAATCTTTTCCTGACTTATTACTACTCTGGTTTACATCCCCACATGTCCCTCTGGGACAAGCAAAGACTACATGAGGCATCCATCAGCAAAGATTTTGGCTCCCTGCTCTGTTTTTGACAGAAGCAACAATAAAAGATTTTTTAATGAGAAAATAAGTAAGAAAGGCAGAGATGAAAGCTGTGTGTGACACCTGCACAGAGCCCTGCTCTGAGTCCCTCTCTGCCCACCCAGGGGAGTCACTGCAGCCCATCATGAGACATGAGAGCACCACAAGGCTCTGTGCAACCCTTCCTGCAGGGCAGATCCAAGAGGCAAACCCATCTTCCATCTTCAGCTCCATTAATGGAGGGGTTAGGACAGATAGGACTTGGAAGCTTGTGGGGAGTTTTCTGGCATAGCTGAAAAACCAGATCTGTCAGCTCCAGAATTTTTAACTGCAAAAGAAGCCAAACGCAAAATAAATCAGACAAGCTGTGTGTGGAAAACTCCTTCCTTAGTGCCACCTTATAAATCATGAAGCAGCTAAAAGAATTAAAGCTTTTTAGAACCCTGTTCCCTTTTCCAGCTCATCTTTGCAGTTCTAAGTAGGTTCACTTGTGCACACACACAGTGGTGTGTTTTCATTACAGGAACATGCACTAATAACTGGCATTTACAGACTCTTGATGCTTCACTTGACAATGTTAATCCTCCTTGAATATGACTTTTGGCATGGAATTCCCTTTGTTCCAAAGGTGGGACACACACTGAGTTATCTCTGTGTTCAGTAACTTATTTAGTGCTGCTGAATATTTGCCTGCACCAATAAAATGAATGATGCCTCACCCCATGCTCACATTGATGCATGATCACCAGGGTCCCTCACCTCTTCCCTTCTAATGGAAAAACACCCAGAATTCCTCAATTTCTGGGCATTCAGGAACACATTCACTCTACTAAGGATCATTAAAGTAATTAAAAACAGACACACGCACAACTGTGTTATTTATGTCCTTTGTCAGTGACTCACCAGATTTTCTCATACTCACTAAATTACAAAAAGGCATAACTTTGTGCTTTAATAATTTTTAAACAGATTTCTTTAAAAAAAAAATCTGTAATTTTCAACAGTGTGGAAAAACTAACTCCCTCTTTATATTTTAAATGTTGAAATGACATAGTTAGATTCTTTGTTAACCTTTCCCAGTCATGTTTTCAAGTTGATTTTTTAAATTCTTTGGAATTTATTTTCATTTTCCTTTTTATTAGAATTTTGAAAGTTTAAAAAGGGGTCTTGCCCCACAGTCCTCTAGTCCTCCAGCTAGCACCTCCTTTTATCAACTCCAGTTGAGGTCAAAGCCAGTCCACTCCTCTGTCTTTAGAGACTGCAAAAAGTGACCCTAAAATACTAAATACTTCTACTAAATACTATTTTTTTTTCTTAAGATCTAAAATGTGTTTAATTAAATGTAAGATATGTTTTTTTTATTTAAATATACCATTTTCTCACTAAGTCAGTAACTGCTAAAGGTCAAACCCAACAGCTGTTACTTCTTCACAACAATTTCTTTATTCCCTTTGACATCACCTTTTTCTAAAACTGGAGTCTGAGAAAATGGGAAGTCTGTAAATCAGGAAACAAAATAATTATCTGTCTGTTGTACAAGGCAATAACCCAAGGCCCACACAGCTAATAATGAAGCACTCAGCACAGAAGTTGGCTGAATCATTATCTCACACAAATAATGCTCTAATGGTGTTATTTACTAGACCTTTTGAGTGACTAAATAAAAAAAAAAATCTCCAAATAATTGGTGTTACATAAACAAGAATTATGATTTCAGAACTAAAATCCCAAGATGTGATCTATGGCTGAGGTTCTCTGCAGTCCAAAGCATAACAATCACCTCAAGTTCTCTGAATCCCAATGAAACTCACAATCACCACCAAGGTGAATCAACAATATCCTTGGACTGGCTATTCCTACACAGGTTCAAAGGTACACATATCATTAAATGTTTTGTTTTTTTAATTCTGCTCAGTGAAAAGGACCAAATTAATGGAAAAACAAGAACAGGCATCTTTTGTGATTACATTCATGTCATTTTAATGGGCTGGGGTTTTCAGCCTGCTCTGCACAGCTATTTGGGAAGCTCATTTCATAATTAGCAGACTCGATAACCTCTGACTGTCAGAGAAGGATATGATAATGCAGGAAGAAAAATATCTGGAGGATGGTCATCTGTTTAATGTTCAGATAATTAAGAGTACAAATGAATATCTGCTTGACTTATTCCTTATTTTGACCACTTTAAGTAAATTATGGTTAGCATAGACCAGTTCTGACAGTTAAGAATGTATTTCCTTTCAGAAAATATGAGGAAATTTTTCTAATGCTGGAATGCTGAATAAAACAGATTTTGGAGAAGAAGGTTTTGAGGTACAAACTTCCCAAGAGCAGAAAATGTAAGCGAGGTCTTTTTAAACTTTTATATATTGCTGTTCTTTTTGCTTCTTATAGTTCTTTTTCTGTATATACAGAAAAAAAAAAAATGTTCTAGCCATGAAATCAATAGTCTGACTCACATTGTTTCCAGTGTGCTGAATTCCACCAAGTTCCTTTTTAATCTCACATTCTTACTTTTCTACAAGATGTGGACTCGGAAAAGACAGAAGACTACTCCCTTTTCTTCTGTCAGTCAACCTGCAGTTCAGAAATGCCAAAAACTGGGAAAGTTCTCCAAAGTGACTTAGAGGGCAAGCTACGAAAGGACATTTTGTCTTCAGCAAGGTTTTCACCTGACTTTTTCCTTTCCTTGAGCTAAGCAAACCAGATTATTGGAATTTACAAACACTCCTACTCTTCCATAACAATGGTGCTGCTCCTCAGCACCACCTTCAAGCATCTGCCACAGATCCTGGAGGACATTTCCCCCTGTTATTCAATCTTCCTGTGGAAGGCAACCATCTGTGAAACATTCTCCTGGCCACCTGCTGCCCCAGCCAGCTGTTCTGGCTCCACGCTGCAGCTGCCACCTGTGACAGCAGCTAAAAGCCAGAAACACTCAAGCAAGAGGGAAACCAACTGGCAGGAAGCCAGGTGGATTAAAGCTCCAGCACAAAAGATGACAAAACCCCACCTGTGTGTGAAACATCAAGTAGCAAAGAGAAAAGCACTGCCTTTCAGTGAGCAGAAGGGCCCAAAAGGGCTCAGTGGGTTTCTTTCCCCTCAAGCAGCTTTCTGTGCTTTGCTAGAACCAGTTTAATAACTTGTCACCATGGCTCCAGGGAATGGGGAAACTTGCTCCAGCCTTCTTGCCTGCCAGGAGCTCTGGTGGGACTGGCATCAGAGAGAATGTTTGGAAGACAGTGGGATAATTCTCCATGCCTCGTGGACATTGGGACGTCCTGGAATAAGGCTAAAATGGGATATAAGTGGTACACTACTCCTGTGCTGGCACAGCATGCATGGGCAAATTTTGTCTCCTTGAGAGAGCATTCAATGAGAAGGTAAAACACTGATGGATGCAATGGCCCAGATTCATCAAAAATTTAGAGAATGGAAAAGACACAAATGATAAGAGAAAACCCAACCATTCAAACAGGGTGTAAGATCCTTCTCATTCTCAATAGCAGAATTAATGGAACAAATCTGCAACAGATACAAGCAAAGAACAGACTGAAACTATCCTGACTGACAACAGCTGAAAGTATGTCCCAAGAATGAAAATTCTCTGTGTTCTGTCCACCTTTGCCAGTTACTGCCCCGTAATTTTTAAATAAAATCTTCAGACAAACTTATCACTGCTTGATGAAAAGAAATTAACAATTTGCTATCATTAATATTAAAAAAGTGATGAGATGGTACACCATTGTTGGGCAGCTGCTTATCTCTGGCCTGCAGGGAAATTGAGTCAATTTGAAGTAATTAACATCTTATTATAAATAGTATTTGTCATTAAAATAAGTTATAGTGTCCACAGTCACCACCTTTTCCAGTAATTTCTAAATTTACAATAGTATTGTAAAACATGGAAGCTCAAATCAGCTGAACTTTCCCCTGTGGCTCTGAAACAACTTCAGCAGTTTTCTATATTGCATTAGCCCTCTTTTCCAAGTTTTATTTTGGCCAGGTACACTGTGCACATTGTTGTGTTATTTAACAGTATTTTTATTGTAATGTCATTGTAACTTGTTACCAAAGTTTTTTTTTACCACTCCTTGCTTCTTGATAGCTTATTTGGTAATGAAACAGAACATGATACTTGAGAATAAAATGTAACCTAATCATATTTCTTAAAAGAAGTTATCTGAATGTACATGCACACCTGTGCTTCCCAAATTATTAAATCATTGAACTTCTTTTAAAAGTCTCTTTAGAAATAAATGGAAGAAAACCTCTGCTTTTCCCTTTTTTTTAAATAATGACTGAAATTCAACTTGTGAAGGAAATACTTTGTTAATTATTTAAGACTTTATTAATAAAAGCCACAAAATTACTGCTAAACTTTGTGAATAGAATTTATGGGTTGGGAAACTGTCTTTTAACATCCAGGAGCAGGAATATGAGTAATTGCATAAATTGGAATGTTATGTAGAAAACAGTTTACTACTGAAGAACAGGGTGAGCAGAGTAACCAAAAAAACCCTAAAGTGTAGATAGTGAATACAAGCACCAAATTTTAAGAGATGTTTGCCACATTTAAGTTCTCAGTTTAGCTTGAAACTTATGAACTAAACACCTAAATAAAAGAGGTACCCAGCATGGACAGGGCTGCTACCAGCTGAAAGGCAGAGAATACAGGGAGCCTTGAGAAATAACCTACCTGATGTGGATGTCTATACCCTATACTTAAAGCAGTGCATAAAATAAATTTATTTCGCCACTTTACATTGCACTGTTCCAGATAAACATATATATTCATGACAGAACAACTGCTCTGTATGACCCAAAGTTTTAATATTAGACAGTTTGGGCAAAATTTGGGGGAAAATAGGAATTTTCACTGGGAAGTAAAGAGGAAGAAGATTGCAGACAGTAATTTTTCTTCTGAGAAGAAGAGAAGAGTTGAAGAAAACACAGGCAAACTAATGATGTTCCCCTGTCCACTGAACCCTAGACATAATTTCTAATTTTACAGGAAAACCACCAGCTCTGAGGGCATATTTAAAACTCCAGACTGGGTATTTCATATACAGCATGAATAAATTTGATATTAGTAGAAATTGTCTCAGGCATATTTCAGGCACTGTAGAAAAAGGGCTGGCTAAATGTGGTTCCTCTTTATTTGAAATTTATGCTCATTAAGCACATTATCCTACCCATTTCAGTAAAACAAACACATTAATAATTCTGTTTTATCCCCACTAACACTTCCAGAGACCATGCAGGTATGAAAGTATTATTTATGCTCTTCCCAACCCCACACTTCATCAACCAAATTAATATATTTCAAATTGTTTTCTTTCCTTTGCAGGGAGGAGAGCTTTGGTCTAAGGGATCTGAACCAGTTGAACTGTAAATGAAAGCTCAGTTCATCCATCATTATTAAAGATGGGGATAAAAAAAAAAAGAAAACACACAAGAGTTTGATTTTCAGATCACAGGGCAGATGTTGAGCCATCAAAAAGCCACATCCTTTCTCAGACAGCCTTGAGGTAACAGCAAAGCAAACAGAATAATTCAATAATACAATAAGAGAACCCCTTATGTTGGAGGCAGGTGGTGAATGGCAATTTCTGCCAGGCCTGGTACATCTCCACAAGCATGAAAAGAAACTGGTGGAAACTCTACCATCACGAGTCAGACTGATTTAAAAATGGGTAAGACGTCCATTTTGACATGCCTGACAATTCTGACAACTTCAGGAGAGGTCAGGGGAATCACAGAAGGAGCTAGCAAGTGAACCCATGCTCACAAATTCTGGGAAAGGCTACTTTTGGCTCAAACAAAGAAAATGCTGAAAATCCAGATGGCATCTTACTTAAGGGAGCAGAATTTCCCCCTCTTCCTCCTGCCCTGGGCCAGGATGAAGGCAGAGATAAGAGAGTCTTTTATACAAGTTACCCACAGCCAGTGCTGAAAGGGAAGGAGCAAAACTTAGTTTTTCTATTGATTTTAAACCAAAGGAGGGTTAATCACCAATGGAATCATGGATACATTTCACTATGACAGAAAATGACTGTAATGGCAAATGGTCTTACCAGTAAAGCTGATGGGCTACTTGGATGCTCTGAAGAGAACGACTCAGCAGGAGTTTCACCAGAGGGCTTTCAAGACTCCACTCAAACTTGAGCACCTTAATAGAAAAAATTATAATAAAAATCAATTTAGTGCTGGCTTTGGTGTCTTTCCTTTGTAACAGAAAGCACCCAGTGCTTAGTTTGAACAAAGCAATCAGACAATGGAGAGTTTGCTCTGACAATGCAATGAGCAGAGAAGCTTCAATTCCCAAGGATCTGCCCCCAGCTGTAAGACAGACAGACACCACCCTGATTCTGTGTTAATATCCATATAAATATGCAGCTGGTCTCCCCTCACTTAAAACTATCACTGCTATATTTAATTTTTTATCTGATTATCTGGTTTGGAAAATAAACTTATTTTAGAACAGAAGCTGAGGAAGGTGAAAGGTCACAGCAGTTTGTGAATGCTGTAAAGCTGTGAAGGTTCTGCTGCCTCTCAGTAGGGGACTACATGAATATATTCATAAATGCACAGAGAGATATCTGTCAAGATAAGAAGATATCACAAACACAGAAAGAACCCCTGAGAAGCTCTGCAGTGTGGATAGTGGCTCATCCATGTGCACAGCCTCACCAAGTGAGGGGATAAAGCTTCCAGAAGTTCCTGCTCAGCCCCAGCCCAGGGCCTACTCAATCACCAAGTGCTTTGGAAGCAGTGATGCCATAACTTGCAAAACATTAATTTCCAGTGCAGTGCAATGCACATCTCTAAAGAGACAACTGCACACCAAATGTCCACTTCACACTGTGTTGAGAGTGGTTTGCTCAGTATATGTGGTATTAAAATCCAGTGATTAAAAACTCAGATATTAAAAATTTTGTAGCAATAGTACTTCCTTCCTTGACTGCAATGAAGCCCTGACACCAGAGCAGAATTTCTCTTGTTCAGATGCACTTTTTACTTTCCTTTGCTACGTGAAAACACCTTCATGTGCTATCTCTAAAAGCCCAATCAGAATGCCAAAACCATTCCATGCTCCTAAGCTGGACACAGACTCTCCCTCAGCCCTGTTTTTAACCACTCATTGCATCAGTTGCCAGGACTCATTTGCTCCCCTTACAATGTCTTAACCAATCTGAAAGCATCAAAAATATTTAATGAAGTTATTGATCTGGACTGAAGGCTTCCTTGGCTATCAATTTCCTCCTTACCTGAACCAGCTGGGGGAGGTATTCTAACAATTCATCATTTGACACATTTTCTATTTGTTGGACGGCTGCCCTGCGAATGTCTTGATCTGGAAAACTAGAGAAAAAAACAAATAGGTGTCATTAAGAGCTACCTGACTGACCATTGCATATCTCCTGAGCTCTCACTGATATAAAATGTTAGAAAAACTGATTTTCACTCAAAATGGAACAGGAAAAAAAAAAATCAGTTAATTTGCTTTATTTTAACAAGAAACACAACAGATCACGTAATTGGATTGACTGTTAGAGTGTCACACAGGGAAAAAAAAAAAAAACAAAAAAGCTGATCTTCAAATAACTTTTGGAATCTGAAATAGCACTTATTGTAATTTCCCAAAATATAAAGCAAATTACAGATCTCTTGCTGCTCTTTCTTACCTAAAATAGGAAATTTCTGAACCATGTGAACTTTCAACAGTCACTTGAAGACTTCATTTGTTCTGAGCAACAACAAAAAAGCTTTAAATTTCCCATACAAAAAGGATTCATTTCAGATAATTTATTCCCAAATCAGCTCTTCTGTTTTCTGTCGTAACACAATCAAAAATACTTTTTAAACAAAAGCAATTTTGAAATTGAAAATATGGGCTGGGTATTTTTAGGATTTTATTACGTCAAATTTGGTAAAAAAATTAACACCTTCCTGAGAAAGGCTCCAAGTCAGTGAAACAGACATTTCTGATGAGAAAATGTCTGAGAACTCAGCATAAGCCACATTCTCAACTAATTCTGGCTGCAGCCAGGGTGGCTGTAGCCTGGCATAGATTTTGTGATGGAGCTTTCATCATAAACATGATAAAAGAGGAAAACACAGTGTGGCAGCACTGATAATGCAGAAAGAGAAGGATGGATAATAGAGATGGTAAAAACATTTTCCTTTGGAAGAGAATGAAATTTTGATGTAAGCTGCTTGATCGAAACTGACTCTTAACAGAACATTTTCTCCCTTCTAAGAGGAAAGTATAGAAAGCATACAGTGTCTCTTTTAAAACTTGAAAGCCAAAAGAATCTTTTAAGGACTTCTCTTGGAAACATAAAAATAATTTCTACCTTTTCACATTTTGCAATTGTGACATTAATTATTAAAGTTTGGGCTCAATGATCTCAGAGGTCTTTTCCAACCTCAATGATTCTATGATTTTGTATACAGAGAATTTCACATAGAGAGAAGTTGCCTAGATTGGCTCAAATCTGGCTGATTTGCTGTGGTTCTGCTTTAACAAGGAAAGGAACAGATGTGCTCCTCTATGTGTGCCTGCTATGTGGTGTCACCCTTTTTTTGTGTACCACTACCAGCCTGTTGGCCATTGCTACCCCAAGAATATTTACTTTCTTCTCCTGAAGCAAACTGGAAATGTTCTTGGAGACCTTGCAGTTACCAGGGGTGCAAGAAGGGTCAACCCTGCCCGAGGGGCAGAAATGTCTTCAAACAGCACCCCAGTGAACTGTGCATTGCTCGGAAGAGCTGGTGGGCTTTGATCCAGTTCCCTGAGGGTGAGCACCTGCCCCACAAAAAGCAGAGAATCCCTACCCCATGAACTCATATGGCCTTTAGGAGAGATCTCTGATTTGGCAGTCTAGGCACACACAAAAAAAAGAAAAAATGATAGCTAAAAAGGACAAGGGTTATCCTGTCAATTCACCCTGAGGAAAATCCTTTGAAATCAGACCCTTCATGCACAGCAGGACATGTCACAGGCCAAGTGTCACTGCTTCAAGAGCTCAGCACAAAACCACACTGCTCTCTGCCCACCTTCCCACCCAGCACCTTTTGCCAATAATATAGAAATAAAATAAAATATCTGAAGTGAAACAGAGGAGGCAGTACCACATTTGCAGCAATGACTGCTTGTTGCTATCGAGATAAAAGGAGAAGAAATTGTAAAGCTTGGTGCTCAGCAGTATAATGGCACCTGCTGCTTGACTCTTGAGCTTCTAAGTTCAATAAAACCAGCTGAAGCAGAACAGTATGCAGACTTTGATCAGAGAATTAACTAGAGGCCATCTAATAAAAATCGGGATGTTTTGATTAAGAAAAAAAAAACAAAAACAGGTGGAAAGTTGGACCCAAAAAAAAGAAAAAATGGTTTTCAAGCATTTACAAAACCCCTTCAACCTGTAACACTTTCCAGCATCCTTTAGCAATGTGACTCAGGTCTGGTATTGCTATTTTGTTTGTCTGTTATGGCACATATTTAATGATGTTTCTAATATGGTTTATAATTCTTTGTATAATGCCAAGAGGGCCTCGATGGGGAGAGAAGGAATGCATCATAAATAAATTATTATCCTAGGCCCAAATTAGATCATTGCAAGCCTTATTTTTATAACTTATTTATTCTAGGCAACCTATTAGGAATGAGAAGTTGTTACTTTAATATTCACACA
>JAYDZK010000056.1:69194057-69211462 GCA_034509185.1 Euphonia xanthogaster | reverse complement strand
GAAGGAGGCCTATATATTAAACAGAATAATCCCTTCCATATCATCCTATTTTCTAATTATGCAATTGCTCCGAAGGGTTGTGTGCCAAGCATGTGCAGATAATATGGAAATGAGTCTTTCCCTTCCCCTTCTTGCCTAGTTCAACAGGCTACTGAGCAGGGAAATACACTCTACACAGGCACAGGGCCAGGCAGAGAAATGTTATTACTTAGTTACAGCTTGTCCTTACCAGCAGCCAAGATCTGAACTCATGCAATGCTATGAGGTCAGAAACTCCTGGGTTATTTTTCCAGCTAGACAAAGAACAAGAAAATTATTTTAATCCCAAACTTTCCAGAAAATTCAGCAGCTAACATTTGATTTATTTAGAATTGATTTGGTGTAAGTCAAAACCAGGGCTATGTCTAAGCCACCAGAAGCAGTGCCAGATGTGATTAGGGCATGACAGGCACTGTGGTGAAATACCTGCAGGGTGCCTTGCTTCAGGAAACATGGCTCCTGTCATTCTTCTTCAATGAGATCTTGGTAATTTGTTGGTTTTGGTGACTCAACTGTTTCCTTCAGCTTGTAAATCTTGAGGTCAGCTTGAGGTTTAGCTCAGTCTTTTGAACAGAATGGACAATTAGCCTATTTTTAAACTACCTGACAATTTGTTAACCCCTCGATGCAATAACCCTTGCTTTTTTTGAATTTCAGTGTTGTTCCGGGCCACAGATACAAGTACAATATTGAATTTGTATTTAAGTATTGTACACAGGCACAATATTTAATCCTATTTGCTTTCCCCCATACATTTGTATTTGAGCAAACATTTGACAGCCTCAGAAACATTGGAGTTACAGCAAACTCTAATGAACTCCACTAGTATTACATGGTGCTATGCTATTCTCACTTGCATACACCAGTTTATTTGACAGAAGTCAATAAAAGGGGATGGTTTAGAAGCAAATCTGAGTTTAAAAAAAAATCCCTTCACATGCCTGGAAACTGTGCCATCTTGTAGTCTGGTATTTCATTAGGGCTGGAAGGGTTTTTTCCAGTGAATAATCTTGCAAACGTTTGAGTTGCATCAAATCTGATTTTAGTAATCCATAAATTAGTCTTGATTAGAGGACAAAATTAATTGACTTTTTGACTCTAACTCAATGCAAGAGAAATCACTTCAGGCCTAAGAAAAAGAGCTTTATAGTTTGGATATTAGAGGAGAGCTGATTTCCAGGGCTTGCTGCAATGAACATGCAATTATTTATTTACACATGCTGAAAATTGTGAAAGCAGAGAGTGAGACAACTCTATCACAACAAATTCAATATTCCAGCCTTTAAGGGGACATTCCTCAGAAATAGGAGCTCATCTGTAGCACAGTCTGACTACATCAGATCAATTTTTGCAAGGATTTGAAGTGACAGAATTCCTGATTTGTGGCCTCTGACTGTGGCTTCAGAGAGGCAGGACCTTCAAGAACTCCTCTTCCCAGCTGCTTTATGGTTGTCACCAAAATATCTGGGAATTTAGCTAAAAAAGCTCAGCTTAAAATGAAATCTTTTAACAATGCTTGCAGGATTCTTTTATTGCATAGTTTCAAAATGGTAACTCTCATCCAGGTTTAGGTTTCCACTCAGAGTTGTTTGTTTTGGTTTTCCCCCCCTCAACAAACAACTTATTGGTCAATAAATACTTCACTGAATAGAACCACTGTGTTGTGGTTCTGGTCTCTGTGACTAGAACCCAACTGCTCCCCATTTATTTGCCTGGCTGCACTGTAATATCTTGCAGCTTTCTTCTTTTGGCCAATTTGACTGTTCTGTCTTAAGGCAATGAGTACTCCACAACAGAGGTCATGGCTTCTTACAAATTTGTTCCAGGTTTACACGCATCAGAAACATCACAGGCTCTACAAAAAATAAACAATATGGAAATTCTAGTTGTTGAGTTTAGTCCTCAGCTACAGGTCTCACTGTGCAGGACTTCAAATGTCTCTTTCACAGCCTGTCTCACAATTTGGATTCTCCACAATTTAGGAAACTTTTTCTCTCATTAAACACTCAGCTTAACACTCATGCTTAAACTCAACACCCTTTTTGCAGTTTTGCTCTCTGCATGATGCCAGTGATTGACAGCCTGTTTTTTAACCTGTTTTTTTAACTTTTAAGCAGATTATTAGATCTCCCTTGAGACATTAAGATGTTTTTGTGACAGTGGAATTTTGAGCTGGGTGAGCATAGATTACAATTTGGTTCAGAAATAAGGAAAGCTTTCAGTCCTATATTCTTTTCATGCAGATAGCCAGTCAGGGGCTATTTGTCTAGCTGTACCTTTCAGCTAAATCAGATTCAAACAGAAAACTCAGTACTGCTGAGGAGTCCTGTGGATCTGTGAAATTCTCTTGAGATTTCAGCATCTGCCAGTGGTGAGCTGACTGTAAATGAGAAAGAGATGTGCATTTCATTTTTAACAGTTTTACTATTCTAATTTTATTGTGCTGCCTCAAACAGCCCTGTGCTGCAATACGTTTGTCAGGGAAGTGAAACTGCTCAGTTCTCTACATTTTCTGGCACATGCTGATCTCTGAAGAGAACAATGTAGCTTTTCACAGGCCTTCTTTTAAGGGAGAGTTTATATCATGCCATTTATCTCTGCATTTCCCTTCACATTGTATGTTCTGTTGCATTTTCAAAAAAAAACCAACTCCAGTCCATGAAACAAGGGCAGAAACAAGGGAAGCTGAACCAGCAAATCTGTTGGAATGAGGATTCCAACTGAAAACAAAAACCCCTTGGAGTAGTAAAGGATATCATGCCAATAATAGACAGGGAATTTTTGTGAGGCAGTTTAAGTATTTTAAAAAACAATTAGAGAGGAAGAGGGGAGAAATTACCAGAATAATGATTAAGGTGTGTAGTTTTAGCTTACAGATAAAGGAAGCAGTATTTTCTGTTTGTGATTTTTTCATTGAGGGCTTCTAAAGAAAACACTGTATGAGTGTATGAAAGATAGAAAAAGTAAGGACTAAAGGAAATTAGGATATTACAGAAAGATTAGAAATATCATTGATAAATAGGACACTGCATTTTCTTTTTTTTTTTTTTTTAAGAGAAAACTTACTCTTCATTCTGAGAGGTCACACGAACCATTCCCAACCCCACTCATTGCAAAGGTCATGGTCATATTCACTCATTTTGCTTTGGCTGACTGATTGGCAGACAGATCTGTTGAATTTACTCACAGAAAATACACTTTCAGTGATGCTCACAGAGATTTTCTACAAGAAATTCTGAGTGAAACAACTAAGAATAAGTCTAAGATGTCATGGAGACCATATGGTGAACCATATCCTAGGACAAGAGTAGGAAGACATTAAGAAAAAAGAAGTTTCCATTTGAAACCTGTATGCTCTAGAAGGTTCTTCCCACCCTAGAGGCAAACTTCTCTGTTACATTAAAACTGAAGATTAAACCATGGAAAACATGATTATTTCGATGAAGTTTCCTGACCAGAGTGCACATTCATGCACAGAAAACACACAATATTCTACATAGTTGTCTATTTGTCCTACTACAGCATTCTGCTGCAGTACACTCATATTTATAGCCAAGAAAGCTAAAGATGGGTAAAAGCAGTTAAAAAAAAATAAAGAATTCATCACGTGCCACTGCTTAAACAGAAGACTTGTCTGTTCCTAGCAATGCATGCATCACCATCTAAGTTATCACTAAATTTCATGTATATTAAGAATAAGCAGTTTTAGAGCTTGATCAGTTACATGTTCTGTACATCAAAGTATCAAATTAATCGTGGAGTCTTGCTTTGTTCTTATCTTATTTCTTTGCCTAAGCCTGTGTTTGCTCTCCCTATTGATGCAAAACTACAGCCAAGGATCAAGATGCAAACAGGCAAGGTATGCTCTACTGCTATCTGGTTTATAAATACTCTGCTGTATTTATAAATATTCCACTGTGAGCTCCCAGGGAACATTTTGAATTGAAACAATGACAATCTGATTCAAAAATTCTAAACCTGTTTGGCATTCAAATGTATAAGAACAAAATTTGTTCTTCAAGGTATCATATTTTATTTTAATTATTGGTTAGATATCTGAACCTCTGAATGCCATAGCACTCTGCTACATAAAGTGAAAATCAGGAATAATACTGTGACAGTCACAGGCTGAGGGATACTATAACCAAAACTGTGTCTGACACTGATTTGGCACATGGTTTTAAAGAAATGTCCTTTCCTGTGCAGTTGCCCGTACAGAATTAGAATTCAACAAGAAATTTCCAAGGAATTTTTAAAGTCGAACAGGGAGGTTGCATCTTCACATCCACAAGCTTCTTCAAAATGGTTGCAGCCATGCACTATGCTGGAAAAAAGATTTACATTCCATGGCTGGTTCCTGATTCTAGCTCAATTTCCTCATTCCCAGCCATGACACCTCACAGGGCTGCAAGTGTACTCTAAACGGGCCAGAAAAAAAAAAAAGGAAAAAAAAGGAAAAAAAAGGGAAAAAAAAGGAAAAAAAAGGAAAAAATGAAAAAAAAAAGGAAAAAAAGGATAAAGAAGGAAAAAAAAAGGGAAAAAAAGGAAAAAGAAGGAAAAAAAAGGGGAAAAAAAGGAAAAAAGGAAAAAAAAAGAGAAAAAAAAGAAAAAAAAAGGAAAAATAAAAAAGGAGGAAAAAAAGGAAAAAAAAAAAAGGAAAAAAAAAAAGACATTTGCTGGTTTGATTAATGAATATGCTTGGACTTTGCAGTAATTTGAATTGTAAGATAACCTGACTAAAAATTCCCTACTGTGGTTGTTCTAAACACACACAAAACATTGGCCTGGTAGCAGCACATCATAAATGATGGCATGGCTAACCCTGCCCTTGGTTTCTCTCTGTCATCAAGGAAATTCTCTGAGTAAAGGAGTGTACTGGTGCTATTTCCCTGGATACAGCTGTAGAAAACTCTAACTCACTAAAACTGGGCTTCTTACCAAACTCAATAAGTGAAATCAACAGCAAAATGCACAGGGCACCAAGAAGATGCTCTGAGTAGGAGGGACCCTCTCTAGACTTCTGCCTTAGGGAAAATTTTATATTTCAGGCAGCAGCTTATAACCATCCTTCCCTGAAATTAGAGGTAAGAGTGCAAAATCTTTTTTCTCCACTTCCCCCTCCCATCCTCTCCATTGCATCTTTATTGATTAAAGAAACATTAATGGTTTTTTAAATTCCTTTTTTTAAGCATTGGCTTCTGGGGCTCTAAGAAACAATGCACATGCTCTGAGTACTGGATTCAAGGTTGCAGCTGAATTTAGCTGTGAAATGTACCGTGATTGTGTTTTCCATTTATGAAAGTTCTTCCTTTCCACTGCATAAATGAGCATGTTATCATTTGCCTGCCTTGAGGGTTGCCTGAAAAGTTGAAGAGCATAAGCAAGAGAGACACACTCAAAGAACAAGAAACATCTATTAAAGGGTATGTTTAACTGTGAGGTGAACAAAACAACTTAGAAGTTGCAGAAAGTTGCAAAGAGCTTTCCAGTTCAGATTCCTGATAAGGGGGCTTGATCTGCTGGGCTGTGATAGCCCTTCCTCAGCTCTGTGATGCTGCCTACTATGCCAGGAAGCATCTCCAATGGTTTCCATTTCTCTGTCCTCACCAATAGGTGTTTGAGTTTAATCAACTACTTTTTTTGCTCTGAGAAGAAAGATAATTTAGGGTTCCCAAGCCAAGCTTGAAGAAGTGACAGTGATTTTGAGAATTCTTTTTAAAGAGCCTGCAGCACAGATTCAGCTTCTCCTAAAGTCACTGCAAACTGAAACTCCACCAAAGAAAGCATCCAGAACCTGGAGTGACTGGAAACTCTTGGTCTCTTTTATGGTATTGATAAATTATGCTCTATTATTTCTGTGCACCACAGAGCTAAGCTGCAGATCTTGTTTTAGGATTGTAAGCTGAATATTTATGCAGAATCAATTTTACTTTGGAAAAAAAAATCATCGAAGAAAAATGCAAGAGGGCTCTTGCAACAACAACAACAACAACAAAATCTGTCTGAGGAAGTGTCTGAGCTGCAGAACACTGAAAGCTGGGAGAGTAGCAGTGTCACTGCGTTTGGCCCATTTTCACTGTGTTCCCTGGGTAACTGCTGTTGGTCACCACTGGAGAGAGGATGCACTACACTGACTTTTGGGCTGACTCGGTGCAGTTGCTCCTGCCAGAAACACTTGTAGACAAAGATCAGCTCTAATTCACTTTCCTTACCCATGGCTTGATAGTGATGGTAACACAAGTCCTTAAAATAGACATGAATATATGGAGAGAATTTATTTTATATTCTGCTCATGTTTTATATGAACTTGGATCTTTCAGCCGTGTCTTAGCAATCACAAGAAATCAGAGAGCTGTTTCCTGGATGATAGAAGTGAGGAACTGAGTTGATGAGTTGTCAGTGCCAAACATAAAGCAGGACAGAGTTGAATGAATGTTCAAAACCAGCTCAGTTAAAGAGCCTGTGATCCAAAGTCAGTGAGGGTAAGGGGGAAGGAAGGTTGGACCCTAGCCAGTGTTACTGTATTTTTCTTAAAATGATAGAAAACTGAGAAATAGATATCTAAGAGAAGAAACCTCAGAAATGCATTTATATGGAAAGTACTCCTCTCCTTCAACCCACTCTCTCAATTTGCATGTATCCAAGTCTCTCAGCAGTTCAATCAGCGACCCAGACACTTTTGAAAGGAGGCATCTTTAAGGAAATCTAATCCCTGTGTTCTGAAGGTTAGCTTCCCAGCTGTTCATGCACCAACAAAATATTGTGGGTATAAGAAGGACAGATTTTTTTTTTTCCTAAGAGGATTTGTTCTGTGATGCAAAACTTCTTTCTGCAGTATTACCACAAAGGAAAAAACCTAGATTGATATTATCTTCTGTGAGAAACTAAAGGGACAAGGCATCTCAGATCCTGATCAGGAGAGAAGAACTTGTTCTTTGGCACAGCTGCAGGTGCCAGCCACTCCCCATGCTGGCACGAGAGGGACAAAGTGGTGACATCTTCCCCTCCTTTCCATGCCAGCAATGTTTGTGCAGCCAGAATGAACAATGGGTGCAGCTGATGCACTCTGAGAAGCTGGGGGACAGACTGAGTAATATTAAATACTCTCTGGAGCACCTGAAAGGGCTGATATTCTGCACCACACCCTTGTGCAGAGCTGCATCTTCAAAGAGCAATCAAGATCTTCCCTTGTAGAAATGCCACCCAGACACAGAAACAAAATGGGGCAAAAGGTCTGATCAAGAAGCCTGGCATGATCTCACAAACCCTGTCAAATTCTCTTTCTACTCTAAGTCTGGAAGACAATGCACTGCCCACATACTCCTTTCTACATGGATCTTTTATAAATTAGAATTGGATCAAAAAAATTTAATACTGATAAATAACAATATTATGCTCCAGAATCTGATCTGTCAGGATCTTTGCTTCCACCATTCCCACTATACATAAAAAAGACATGTATGCAAACATGTGAAACTGCTAATAGTTCAGATAGAAACCTGGGATACAAGTATTAGGAAATTGCATCCAGAGAAAATGATCAGTTTTATATTTTTAAATGTCTATTTTTAATAATCTGGCAGTAAGTGTTTCAAGTCACAGTATATTTCCCAAGTAAAGCTTTAGAGGTTTATTTTCCCCCAAAGGTAGAGCATGAAACTGAGATTGCAAAACTGATGCAGCTTGTGCTTACCCAAGACAAGCAACAGCTTGATAAAACAAATTTGCTCAAGCATTTCATCTGCATGTGTAATGCTTTTACAGGTCACTTGATGCAGAATACCTCCCAAGGTTTTGGAGGGAATGTGGCTGCTGACACAGATCCTGTCCCCTGGAATCTCTGTTCCAGCATGGGGTGGGCTATCTCCAGCATCAAGCAAGTGTCCTGACCAACAATCAGCCCCAGGGCAGGCAGTGGGGGTGGAACACAAGGCACCACAACAGAATTTATTCAACTCCCTCCAAAGTTCCATCCAGTCTGCTTCAGAAAGATAGGTTACACATGGGACTGTGTGTATTTACATAGATTATTGTATAATCTAGAGATATATATTTCAGTCCTCCTTATCTCCCATTATTCACCTCATGCCTCTTGAGTAGTTTGAAGTTATGGAGTGCTGTGCAAGTGCTAAGTATTTGACTGATCACTTGTTACCAGAACCTACCAGAATCTCTTCTGGAGAATGAAATACTCTTTTCATTATCCTGAGAAATAGAAAACCTTCTCAGACAAGCAGACATGGCTGGCACACTCGGGGCAAGAACTGCAACTCCATTTTCCCTTTGGCCCAGAGAGAAAGGAAAGCACAGCCAGTGCACCCAACCTGGACAGTGTGCTGAGCAAACAGCAGCACTGAATGAACCAGCACATGATCCTCCTGTTTGTCATCACTTTCCTGTGGGAATTGGAAAAACAGAAACTTCCACAGACACTGAAAGATTTGATCCACAGCCTTGGAAGGAGCTTGGATTGATGTAAAAATAATGTACACAGACATGAAGCAGAAAAATCATCAACTTGTGTTTCTAGAGTTGTAGGAAAGAATGTGCCTTAAGTAAGTGAGAAATTGTATTGATAAAATGGTGAAGGGTTTATAATGAAGGGGTGTGGCTGTGTAGAGTAATCTAAGTCTAGAAGTTACAATAGAAGCATCTGTGTGCATGTGAGACAGAAGCCTATTGGACAAAAGTATCCCCAGGGCAGCAAAATTAAGTAAAGGTGATAGGTTAGAAAAGCAGAATAAATTCTGTGACAACTGTCTATTGCTTTAGAAAGTTCTATATTGCCTTGTAACAAAGAACTTGTGACTACTTTGAGCTATAGCCAACTGCTTGCTCCTCTAAAATCTCACAGCCTCTGAGAGCAATGTTTATCTGAGCAATGAATCATTCTTAGTCCAAAGATGGTCCCATCTTGTCCCATCTAAAAGCAGTGACAATGATAACCTTCTCAGCCAAGCAGACATGGCTGGCACGCTCAAGCTCATGGCAGGAGCTGCTCCATTTTCCCTTTGGCCCAGAGAGAAAGGAAAGCACAGCCAGGGCACCCAACCTGGACAGTGTGCTGAGCAAACAGCAGCACTGAATGAACCAGCACATGATCCTGAGCTTATCATTCATTTCCTACCTGGGTGATTTTCCCTTACCTGAAAGTCAGCAGCCCAAGTGCCTCCAGAGGCTCAGAAAACCTCCAAGCCCTGAGCAGGGCATACATTTCTGACACAGTGGTTCTGTCCCAGCTGGGTGCACTGCCCAGCACCAGAGGAAGGGAGCAGTTCTGCTTATTGCAGGAGTAGCGATAAAAC
Source organism: Euphonia xanthogaster (assembly GCA_034509185.1). Lineage (NCBI taxonomy): Eukaryota > Metazoa > Chordata > Aves > Passeriformes > Fringillidae > Euphonia > Euphonia xanthogaster. The sequence goes on along the minus strand of JAYDZK010000056.1, from coordinate 69,202,118 downwards.
CACAAGATTCTTCTCTGCTGCTCTGAGAGTCTGGAAAAGAAGATTAAAATTTCAGTTTGAAATTAAAACCACCTGAAGCTTTGTGTAGCAACAAACTTTATTGTACAGAGGGGCCAAGTCACACAGTACACTGCTTTTCAGTTAAGACCATGTTTTCCTTTGGGTAGGATATCATTTTCTGCAGACCAGCTTTTATAAGAAAAGTGATACTTATATCCTGGATCTGTCAGCCTTAGGTCAAATAGAAATGAAGTGTCAAAAGACACACACACATATATATATGATTATTTCACATTCCGAGCACTTTCAATTTTCTTCTCTGCTGTCTCTATTGCTGGTGTTTGTTTGTTTTTACTGGTTGGTTTGTTGGTTTTTGTTTTGTTTTGTTTTTTTTTACAAAGAAGATACAGTTGTCACTGGGTAAATTATTGTTACACCTATCTGCTACAAATCATCTCTACATTCCATAACCAGACATACAACACTGCAAGCCATAGCTTTCATTCCTGCCCTTGCTTTGACTCTTTAATGCAGGTGTGTCTATTTTTAACATATTTTCTTTCAAATTAATGTTTAGGCACATATATAAAAACATGAGCACAGGTACACACATGCAGAGTCTGATTACCCCTAGTGCTGATATGAGTTAGAAAAGGAAATAAAAGCTCCCAACAACTTCTATATTTGTTTGAAAATGTTTTACTGTACTCACAAAAAAATAATAATAAGAAGAAAAAAAGATGGAATATACCAGACTCCTCACAGAGATATTACATATCTAAATGTCATATTGATAAAATGGTCAGTCATCACACTGTATTTCACCACAGCACAATAATTTCTGCCTTATATCATCTGATTTGTCAACAATTCAGATGTCTTGCACATTAAATTTTATGTCTCATGCACATTAAATCTCAGGTTCTGACACATCAGAAAACAGGAAAATAAATTTCCCTGGAGAGACAAGCTCAGACAATTGCTTTAATTTGATATCAGAGCCTTCAAAAGCAAACTCTTTTTGAGAGTTTTAGAGAAAGAGCAAACTGATCTCCAGTTCATACAAATAATTACTCAAATCAAGAAGAACATTGGTTTTCTTGGTCAAATTTGACCAGGCTGGTGATGCAGATAGTTAATAGCACAAAACAATTGTGACTTTAACAAAACCTAAATATTTCAGAATGAGGTGTGAGGGATCTAGCAGGAGGCTTACTGTCTCCTACTAGTAAGTAAATAGTTTGCTTCCAGACAAGCATTTAATTACCCAGATGTGCAAACGGGGCTCAAAATCCAAGTGTTTACATTCTTTCCAAGGTTGTCTTCCTTCTATGTGCAATGTTTTGAGACATTCTTAGCCGAAAAAAAATCCTAGCCCCAATCTAACTGTCAAGATTGTGTCATTGAGAGCTCATAGAAATGAGTTCCTTGGGCTCTGTAGGCACTTGAGAACTTTTTTTTCCTTTGCAACTTTGAATTGCCAAGTGTTTAGGAACAGAGAGCAGCAGCACAAAGATGGGCATGTTTTTTCCTGAGTGAATGTTAATTTCTTCCCTTTAGGAGAAGAAGCTCATAAATGTATGCAGAAGATGAACTTAACTGTGATAGCAATCCTGACTTTCAGTAAGCAGCTCAGGAAAAGCATCATTTTGGTAATGACTTCAAGAAACAACTCCAGAATTCATAGCATTTCTTCTGTGACAATAGATAGATGCCTTTGTGATCATGTGAAAAAGTCACACACAGAAAGAGATAAAAGCAGGGCTAAAACTTCATTGCCTGTCTGGTTATCTTGTGCATTTGGATGACATTCTGCAGGACAGTTCAGCTAAAGGACCTCCTTCAAACGATGACTTTAAGCAGAGATTTCACCTTTCAAACAGCATCCTCCAAACTAGACAGTCTGTTGTTCAGATTAAAGCAGCTAAAGCTTCCACTGAGCTTGCAAAGGGTGATAAGAAATCAATCCTTGTATCATGTTTTCTAAATAACAGATTTCTCCCTCTGACTTTACTCAGAGGCAATGCCATTTTCTCTTTGCATGCTTTAAAGATCAGAGATGAAATGGAAGGGTGGGTGGGGTAGGAGTGCCTTAAGTTTTGATTTTAAGTTTGTAACAAAGTTTATATAAACGTTTAATAAGACATTTAAGATGGTAAAAATATTTTGCATACATACAGGATCTGAAGACTGTTATGCAAATAAGGGCATTTCTTTGTCTCAATAGGTTTAATATGACAGTTAAACCTCCTTTTTTTTGATAAAAGTTAAGTTTATAGTTTTTTAGGTGGTGTATCTATTTAGGTGTCTCTAAAGAGGTACACCTACTTAGGTGTATCTAAATTCCCCTCCATATGAGATATATATTAAAATATATAGTCCTCTGCTTAACATGAATAAAACCAAAACACCTTATAACCTAAATAATTCAGTAGTTTTCTGTTCAGGATTTGATTAAGCCTTTAACTAAATGAAGAAAACAGCTTCTCTGAAAGCTTTATTAGCTGCTGTTTTTACTTTTTTGGTGGGAGGGGAAAAGAGCAAAAAATGAGTTTAAATGCTTCTGATCTGCTTTTGTTGTTCACTTTCAGTACTAAAGGAGAATGAAACAAAAGGCAAAGAGATGAGAGAGCAGCAAAGATAGAAAATGAGAATTTCTGTCCCCTAGCACTGATTTTCACTTTAAAGTTTCTCTTCCATGGACAGACTGGAACAGACCTCTTCCACTATTCACCCAGCTGGAAGTAGATCTGATCACACCTCATTACAGGATTTTTGTGACCACTGGAAAGCAAACTAGATCCTTTCTGGGCAAGTGGCCAAAAGGAAAAGGGAAGAGGGAAGGAAAGGTAGAAGGAAAATAACAAATGAAGAAAATAAAGATGTCAGAAACCAGACTGGCATGATCCTGGCTTCAAACCAGTCTCCCATCCCTTCACTGGGACACACTGTGCAAGCAGGCTACACCAGCAGCATTAATCTCAGATGCAGAGTTTTCTGGGGCTTGTACTTCAAACACAGTAATCCTAAAAGGAATCAGAGCCTCACATCTGAAATGTCTGCAGGTCAGCCAAAGCAGCTGGCAGTAACTCATGACCTCTCCTCTTGGCCCTCTCGGGTCTGGCTTGGGGATGATGCCAAAGATCAGAGCAAGGGGCTGTGAGGAGCACAAGAGCCATGTGGGTACCTCCATTCCCTTCAGTCCCACTCAACAACACCTTCATTAATCAACATCCAAGAGACTGGATGAGATTGGAAGAGCTGGCCACAGGGACCGGTGGTCTGAGCCATCTACCAGAAAGACAGGAGTCCGAGCTGCTGGGAGGAGCACATGTCTGGAGCAGACACACATCCATGTACCAGGAAGAGGCCCAAGCACCAGCAGCCAGCTCAGTGTAGCTGTGGACCTTGAGGGTTTTTATGTGTTTGTGGGGTTTTTTTTTTTATGCTGACGGTGTCAGCAGCTCGGGAGAGCAAGGAGATCTGGGTCCAGCTACTGGATAGACTGAGCACAGCTACAGGGGCAATCAATTTTGGATACTACATATAAAAGTATATTGTATTTGCATCTATTCCAGCAGCAGACTTGGATCATGGCCCTGCTGAGAGGAAGAACAATCAGGCTGTCTGTGCTGTCAGTTTTGTGGCAGTGTTGGCCTTATAACACTACTGCATTCAACAGCATGTAAGAAAGACAGCCATGCAGCTGCCTGGTTTTAACCACTGTTTCTTCCTTTTCTACCATTGGTTTAAGAATTTTCTGTCCATTCACATATTCCCTCTGCTTTCACTAGGATGAACAGAAGGATCCTGACAGACTGAGAAAGGTTTCTTGGATGCTCTGACACAGACACCTACTTTTTTCAAAGTCATATTTGAGGCTTGTAAGCCTGAAGCATCATCATGGAGTGATACTGCCACAAAAAAAAGCTGCGTAGATTCCTCTCTTTTTCTTGACATATGGAAAAAAAGAAAAGAAGAAATCTTCAGATAACCTGGCAATAATGTGTTGGGATAGAAACATGCTACAACTTTTTAAAAGAAAATATCTCATGAATGAGAAAGGTTGAAAGAATTCCTCTGACACAGATACAACAAAATTTACAGGCTGGATTAATAAAATACCAAAAAATGGAATTTCTTCATTCAAGCCCCAGATATGTTACCCTTCCCTTGATGATTCATTTACTAGACCAGCTTTGCCTGTAAAACAGGAGAACAGAAAACAACAAACTATGGGAAAACCTGGGACTACCACTGCCTTTCCTCCAAGGACCTCAATTTAGCACAGCCGAAACTCCAAACTGGTGACTTTCAGTGGTCTCTTCCCTTCATATTCCCACAGAACCCAAAACTGTTGTATTAGGGATGTTACAGGATCCAACCTTTGCTGGTCCTTTCTGAAACCTATCCATGAACCTCTTATCCATGAATTTGTGTTCAGTCTTCACAAATGAGGTGACGTTGTCATCTGCCTTCACAGCTTAGTGACAGCAGATTTTAAAAGCTCACCAGTGACTGTTTAAAGAAGCACTTCATTCCATTTGTTGAGAATTGCTTTCCTGCTTGTTTCATTGAGCATCCCTAAGTTCAAATATTGTAGGATTTGATGAGGCATTTACCTTTTCTATCACCATCATGGTTTTACAAAAATTAATTGTACATACACAGACATTCTCCAGTCTTCTCTCCACACTACAGTCACAGCCTTTTTAGCTTCTCTTGGTCAAAGAGAAGCTTAAGCCCTTTCATGATATCTGCTGCCCTACTCTGCACACTTTCCACATCCACTGTGTCCTTCCTGAGTCTTGAAGACAAGAACTATGCAACATTCTCAATAAAATGGACATCAAGGTTTTTAGCAGCAGAGAAAGGGCATGAGCTGTCTTCTTTGACAAATTACTTTGCACTTTGCTAATTTCTTAATGATCTTATTCCTTCTTACTGAAACCACATTTTTGCCATGGTAACAGAGGTCACAGGCAGTGGGCTTGAAGTTCTCTAAATCATTCTGAAGCATATTTTGCAGGTGGAATTTTCACTGTCACTGTGGCTCTTCATAATAAAATACTGACATCCCATTCACATTTAAAACAGAGTGACAAAACCTCAAATCACAGATCCCCTGGTTAATAAAAATAATTTTACATTTCGTCTGTCTTTGTAAAAGTTGAGTGAAACATAAAACACAACTCTTTTTTTTTAAATAAATTAATTTCAAAACCCTCAAATCACCAACATAGAAATCAGCACAGGAAAATCTTCTTAACAGATACATCATATCCCACTGAGAGTGCTGAATTAAGTTGTTTAGTTATTGCAAAACTAATGCACCTTTTGACATTTGATGGAGGATTAATTCACACAATTAACTGCCATTAGTATAATGGCTCTCTGTAAGCAACTGTGTTCCAAATTCCACTCTGATTACACCCAAGATTACTTTATGCAGTACATAATCCTAATTGGGAGTACAACACTCATGTAGCAGAGCATACTAATCTACCTCAGCTCAGAGTGTGTTTTGTACCACTGTGCCTTGATCCACCTTCTGTGAAAGCTGAACTTTCCATACTTTTTTCCTTGCTTATAACTTGAAACAGATTTTTCAAAAGCCATTTCCCAGCTCCATCTGAAGTTTGAGTGTTTAATAACTAAAGGAGGCCAATTTCCATAGAACCTAAAGGTGTTCTTGCTAATACTGATACAGATGCACTGCATTACCTGAAAATCTTATGTTTTGAATGAAAAATTAGTTTCTTGCCTCAAAGACATTAAAAGATCTAGTAATAAAAAGGGAAAAACAATCCTTTTCTAGACTGATAAAATACACTGCCACCTCCAGGGCCTTATTAGGTCTCGCTGTGATCTATTCTTTCATTTAGAGGTGTTACTTCTCAAATCAGCTAAGCTAGGCTCCTTCAGAGGAAAATTTTGTTTTTAACACATTGGATACATTTAATTGTGATTTATAGGGTAGGTACAGCACAGCAAGAACCAGCACAAGGTGAGGTGGGGACAACTTACAGCAAGAGAGAGTGTCTCTGTGAAAGTCTTGCAATGTGCTTCAGGCACTCTTGGGTTGGCTCTACAAGATCACCACTTCTTTCTTCAGGTTCAGGTTTAATGAACTTCAAATCAGCTTCTGGGAAGTCAATCTTTATTTATAAACAAGAAGAGAAAGAGGAAAGAAAAAGACAGAAGGGTTTTGGCAATGTGTAATCTCCAATACGAGTGTCAATAAATGTTATCTTGGATTTGCACAGGGGGTATACAAAGGATGAAAAAAAGAAGGGGGGTAATTATTTGAGGATGCTCACTGAATGTAATATGTTACTTGAAAGTTTTGGTGATAAATTCCATCCACAGAAATCAGTCGAACCCAACTTTCGTGGAAAAATTTCAGCCACCATATTACAATCTTATTAGAACTACATAAGCTCAAAACTGAAGCAAGTTCTTACTTTTTGCCTTCTTTCCTTTTTTTTTTTTTTTTAATGAGATGATTCTCAAATGGAAACCTTTCATTAATGTAGGTTTGTTTTGTTTTTTGAAAAGTAAGGCTACTTCTGATGTGTAGTTTGCCACTGCAAGAGATGGAAATCAGATTCCTGATTTGTCTTCTGGATGTTCAATTTATAAATATATTGTACAGCATCTATCAATTCTCCATTCTTACATATGCCTGTCTAAAATTAAGGATAATGTTTTTTAAGATACAGAGAAAGCAAAAGTTCAACCAAAAGTACAAAGCTTGAGGTACTTGATAATCTGAGAAGATTTATCTGAAAATTCAGATTTTTCTTCATAATTCAACTCAATTTGAATCCAGCTATGGTCTATTAATGCACACCAAAATGTCTGATCTCTATCTAATTTTAAATGTAAGTATTTGATATGCATCACTCTTCTACAAGTTTACAAATTTGTTCCCTATAAAACACTCAGTCACCTCGCAAAACTGGATGATCTTTAAGGTCTCTTCCAATCCAAGCCTAGATTTTCTGTGAAAATATATATTTACAACATTTCCAACGTGATGCACAAATTGTGATACTGCTATATGGCTGGGAATAACTGAAAATGGGGGGGACAGAATGAGAAATCCTGTTAAATTAGTTTCAGTAGATGTAAATTAATATATAAATTAATAGCCATTTACTGTCTCAACTTCCCTGAATTATTAATAGGGGGAGCTATTTTAAGGCATAGTCTTTGACTGAACTCCTCAGCCTGGAAAATCCCCATTTACTTGTCTGTTAAAACAAGGCTATTTATAGGCCAGGCTCATTTATCTGTATTGCCTGCTTTTACATTTCATTTGCTAACAGATATTAGGATATTTAAATATAAAAAACAAATTGGCTTTATCCTTGAAATACCCAGTTGCTAACTCAGCCTGGAAAGGTGACAAAACTACCCTGCAGACCTGATGTCATTCTTAGAGTGGCTGTAATGGAAATTGCATTTTGAGTTTGGGTGCTCTCCATGAGCTGTGGGAGCAGCCCTTTTCCTTGCACCTTGCTAGAAAACAAGCCTTTGCTTTGCTTTCTGTCTTCCTCACCTGCAGGGTGGCTGAGGTTGGTGTCTCAGTGCTGCAGATGCCCGGGGTGATCACTGCTGTGGGGAGCGTGCTGCACGGTGCCAGGCTGAGCAGCACGGTTCCATGGACCAGCCTCCTGCAGGAAACAGGGAGAAAAACTGCACAGGTAATCACTGGAAATCCCACTGAAGCCATGCAACTGCAGAGCTCAAAGGATAAGCAAAAGGAGAGCAAACCCTTTACCTTTCTGTGACTAGTACAAATCTGGCCTCAGCCAGTAGAGGATTGTATTTGTAGGGATGCCCTGATGGAGGAAGGAATGCTGCATCTGACTCCATTTTATCAAAGGCTGATTTATTACTTTATAATACTATATTATTTTAAAGAATACTATACTATACTAAAGAATACAGAAAGGATACTTACAGAAGGCTAAAGAGATTACAATGAAAACTCGTGACTCTTTCCAGAGTCCTGACACAGCTTGGCCCTGACTGGCCAAAGAATCAAAACAACTC
>JAYDZK010000056.1:69138081-69181501 GCA_034509185.1 Euphonia xanthogaster | reverse complement strand
GCCATTTTGGTTCATCTTGGGTGCAGCCCTGGCTGGGCTCTTGTGCTGCCCAAGGTGCATCCATGGAGGGGATCCTTTAATAAATCCCTGCTTTATTCTTTAACTCTGTCTACTCTCTGTTCTAGATCAGCCTTCTCAAGGCATCAAGGAAGCCCTAAAATCACATATTTGGATACTTAGCAGTTCACCCATTTTGTTTCTTAATCATACAGAGACATACTCATCTTCCTATATCCCTCCACTAAGATAAATGTGTTTGACATGAAAAGCTCCTCCTGCATTTGACCAGTTTGATGCTGTTTTGTGTCTCAGAAAAAGGCAAACAGAAGTTATGAATTACACATACAATTACAATTGTAATTAGGAAAAAAAACCCAAAACCAAACCTTTGTGGCCTTTGTTCAATTCTAATGCAATCAAGCATTTTAGATTTAGAATACAGTTAACAGTGATGCAAAACATCAAAAATTTCAAACATGGCAAGTATAAATATGTCAGTCTCAAGAAGCTGAAAGAATTCCATATCACCACCAAATCATAAAAAGTCTCTGTCTCATCTGTTGCAAATATGCTTTTTTTTTTCATGCCATTGCCTTAAATGAATGTTGATAGAGTGTGAGACAGACAGGTAATAGGCAGCCTTTATTCTAAAATTCCAGTCTCAAATTAAGATCCTCATTGTAAAACTGCAGATCCTTCTTATAAAAAACGAAAAACATAACAACAAACAACCAAATAAAATTAAAAATTAAACAGGCAAACAAACAAGTAAGATCCCAACCTAACAACCCAAACAGCCTTGTTTGGGAAAACAAGAACCATGAAGAAAAATTAAAGTAGATTCTCAAGCTGGATTGCAGATGTATTAAAGGTAGATCCAAAAGGTGCAATTCCTCAAAAGAACATAAATAAAGCCTTTGGTTGCACCTGCTTTCAGTTCCAGCACTCCTGGACCCCTCCAGTGAACAAAAGCTGTTCACAGACCAGCTCAGTTTAGCTTTTTGTCAGACCAGACTTACCTCAGTCCTATTTCCCTGCCTCTGGCCATCCCATTTCTTCTTCTTTCCAATCTCTCTAAGTTTCTGTGAATTATGTGCAGTTTAATTGGCTCAGAAGAACATCCACAAAAAACATGTTGTTTTTTGGTATTTTGGGTTTTTTTAATGAATATTGGATGTGTAATATTTGTCAGAGAAACATATATCAAACAGAGACCAAAACTTACTTCTCATTCCAGTAAGCCAGAAAGAAGAAGGATCTTTTAACTTGAGTATTTTTGCAAATCTTCACTTGACATATTGTCTTCCCAGCATAAGTCAGTAAACAGGAAAAAGAGAAAACTTTGTAGCTAAGAAGGAGGAAAAATAAATTAAATTATTGTAATAGACTATGGCCAGCACAGCATATTTGGAATTAACCACTCAGGAACTTATGAAAATCCATCCTTACATAAGAAAAGGAATTATAATAATTCATATCATATTAATGTGTGCATGGAGGTGTTTTAAAGTATTTTTGGGGTTTTTTTTTTCACCCTAAATATCAGAATTAAAGAGAAGTCTTGAATACAGCTGGGTTCTGTTCCAAGTTCATGACTTTTTTTTTTTTCATTATTGCAGTAAACGAAAATTTGGACATAAGCGTTGGTGCTTGCTCATCCTGGAGTCAACAAGAAATCTCCCACCTGGAGAAGTGCCTGCAGCTCCGGGGCCCCCAGCACATGAAAGACATGGAACTGTCAGAGCAGGTCCAGAGAGGGACACAAAGATGCTCAGAGGGCTGGGGCACCTCTCCTGGGAAGACTGAGAGAACAGGAGTTGCTCAGCCTGGAGAAGAAAAGGCTCCAGGGGGATATTAGAGCACCTAAAGGGGTCTGGGGAGGGATATTTTACAAGGGAATGTAGTGATAGGACAAGGGAAAGCTTTAAACTGAAGTAGGTTAGGTTTAGATTGGGTATGAGGATGAAATCCCTCCCTGTGAGGGGTGGTGATGCCCTGGCACAGGGTGCCCAGAGAAGCTGTGGCTGCCCCTGGATCTCTGGAAGTGTCCAAGGCCAGGCTGGATGGAGCTCTGAGCTACCTGGGATAGTCAGAGGTGTCCCTGCCCATGGCAGGGGTGGATTGGGATGATCTTTAAGGTTCTTTTCAACCCAGGGTATTCTATGATTCTATTTATACCTTCTTTTCCCAATCTGTAAAAAACCAGAGGAGTACTCAAGGGAATATATCTATTTTTACAGCAGAAGCATTAAAGCCCTCTGTGTTGGCCTTCAGAAAGTGAACTGAGCAGCTTCAGAGTGAAATTTAGGTCTGAGAATATCTCTTGCTTCATATCCCTCTTACTGAAATCTTTTAAAATATTAGTCAAAATAGATTATAAATTACTAATGTTCCTAATTAGTCTTGTAACTTCCAGATCTTCCTGCCAGGCTCAGCTTTAGACCTCATTCTGGACAAGAATGATGAACATGGGAAACAGTCAAATGTGAACAGGAAATCTGAGGCAGTCACAGATTGAAGATGCCTGACTTTGCCATATTTATATGAATGATGGCTTATCTCTTCCAGAACATTGTAATATATATTATAATTATTGTAGCAGATTTGGGGTATTTTCCTCTTTTTTTTTTAATTGAAAGAAAATTATCTGTAGTCTGCAGTACCTATGAGGTATCAGTTCAAAGAAGGAAAAATTATCTGGAAGGCGAGAAAATACTTCCCCTAAAGTCTAAACTTTACAAAGAGTTAGAGGTTAGTTCAGGAAATAAAAGGTTTTCATACAATCAAATTATTAAGTTCTGCTATTTAAACAAAAGTATTGATGCATAATATAGTAGATATAATTTATACATTATACAGATGCAGGAATATAGACATGTTAGAATACATGTTAAAATGCATCTTAAAACAGCTGCAAGATTATAATGTGACCTTTGGAAAGGGAAACTGCCAGCATGAATTCATGCAGTGCAGAAAAATAAGAATGGGGAGCATGCATGTGAACAATGTCAATAAAAGTACTTGAGGAAACCAAGAGTTAGAGCAGCAGTTCATGCTGAGAAGTCCATGCCAGTTATGAATATTGGAGAGACTGGAAAGGGGGATTAGAAGGAAGAAAGATTCTCATTTTTGCATGCTCCAACCTAGCACTGAAGTCATCAGTGGCCTTTAGGCTATGTGAAATATCACATTTTTCTGGTCAAACACCAAATGCAGTGGGAATGGTATAACCATCTGAAATCAGGATAGTGATTATAGTTTTGTATTTATTACCTTAACTAATGCAAAGTCCCTCAGATTTTTGTTAAATGGCTAATTACAGACAATGCTGTATAGCACAGTCTTGTGCTCACAGTCTAATGCAAAGGATTCCACAGTCATTTGGGATTGAAGGTAGAGGGGAAGCAGTGGGAAAATTAACAAAAACTTTGAGAACAACTTTTTAACTCATGAAAATAATGCTACCAGACTGTGTTCACCTTTCTCCCTTTGATCACACTGGAGATTAAGAGCAGAACACCAGTTTTGCTCAGACTAGGAACAGCAGCTACTTGATGAGACAACTCGTTTTACCAAATTTGAGCAGTAGAGAAGACAATATTTCTAGTGGCTTTTTATAAAATTGTCTCTTTTTTCTATCAAAATTATATTTCTATTCTATTATTGTCTTGTGTTATGCTGATAGCAGGTATACTTGGATCTCTAAACTTCAATCCCATCTATGAAGGACATCACCAATTCAGGTGCTTAGCCACATGACAAGGCTGGAACAAACCAAGAGCAAAAATTGCTGAGAAAGCCTCACTGAGATTGGGTTCAAGCAAAACCACTCCTCTCTTTCACTTTGCAAGCTGGCCTCCAACCCTTCCAGTTAATTGTCCTGCTGAGACCACACCAATTCCCAGCCTAAACAGCTTTGGTGTGCATCACACAGTCTCTAACATTAATTTAGGACCACGACCAAAGCAGCAGAGGTGAGCTGGTGTCTGTGAAAAATGACTTTTGTCAAAGAGACAACACATCTCCCTATGAGCCCTCCTCCTACCTGGTCAGCCAGGCTTCTGGGATGTTGTGGGCAGCAAAAACAGTGAAGCTCAGCTGGGAATTCAGGCTGATGTCTGCACATAAAGGGCTCCTAGGGATGCTGGCAAGCTGGAAATTTGCATCAAAGCTGCTACTGTAGGCATGGATGAGACGAGAGATGGCCATGGAGAGCTCAGTCACAGCAGCCTCTATTAACACTGAGAGGAGACAGAGGAATAAACAGAGGTTAGCAATAGGCCATTTATGAAGAACTATATTTATCCTAAACCATCAGTTACAGCTTTGAAATGCTTCCTAATAAAATTTAATTGAAATGACAAAACCTGCAACTGAAGCCAATTAGCCATCTGTGCTTCTGAAAGTGGCCTTAGCTCATTTCTGGTGTATCCTTAACAGACTTCCATTACAGAGCTTTCAAATTAAGGCATTTTGAAATTAAGGCATCTTCAAAGTAAGCATTTTCAACTACAGCAAGCTACTGGCTACCTCAGATATGCCATTTCAGTCTTTGAATTTTTGTGCTGGAAGGATTTTTATGAAGTAGGTATTTTGTCATTTCATATAGTTACTTACTTCAAGGGAACTGTCAAGGCAGCAGTAGAAGGGAGAAAAGGCACTGGTTACATTTTAAGACTATAAAGCTGTTGCAACTGTTGGCACATAATTAATAAAACATATTAAACAGCAGCCACAACCAGAAAAACTCAGCATTCAGGTGCTCATGGGTTGGTGAAAATATTCCATAAAAATGGACACTGAAATACATATCTATAAAAATAGTTATGAAATGCAGGCTGTACCCTAATTTATACCACGCTTGTATTTATGTCATTCCCTCTGGCTTCAGCTCTGCAGTACGCTTTTTTCCTTTTTTTTTTTTCCTGCAATTCCTGGCTTTTATCCATCTTCCCTCTCTGTTTTTGGAGCAGCTTGGGGTTGCCTGATTGCCAGTGTAAACTCAAATCCCCAGTCCTGGCAGCCTCCATCAAATGGAGAGAGCTGTTAAGAGCACTCATTTCTCAAGCATGGACTAGGCTGAGAGAGAAAGTGTCAGAGCATATTGCATTGTTCCAAGATCAGGCTGATTTCTCTTCCAAGAGGAAAACCCCAAATTCTCCTTTTTTTTTACCCTTCTAACTCACATTTTTCTACATGATCAAGAACATACTCTCACCACCTGTTAACAGTTCTTGAAATATTCCCTGGACTTGTCTGGCCACTGAAGTCAGCAGCCATCTATCAGCTCATAGTGTCTATTGAAAGAAAAAAGAAAAGAAAAAAGAAGAAGCAACCCAGGAATAGGAAGCCTGAGACTCCTGTTAGCTTTTTGCCCTTGGGGTAGGTGCAGCAGTCCTGCCCAGCCTCAGATACAGATACCACCATTCACTGCACTCAGCTATCCCAGTTCTCTGACAGAAATGTTTCCAGAAAACCCTATCCCCAGGCAGGAATTCTCTTCTCCTCCTTTGATACCTTTTACCTTAAAACCAGCAACTACCCAGAACTATTGAGTCACAAAATGCATTGCAAACAGTGCAAAGAAATAATTTCTCTTCATTTCATAATAGACAAATTTTAATCATGTAACAATAGAAACACACATAAAATTGAAATAGTTTGACATATAATGAGGTTTGCTTCTGAAAATACTGACAGCAAATTATTGCATGTGTGAAGGACTGGCTAGAGTACTACACCTTGTAATGTAATCATCTTCCACATATGAAAACTGAATCATTTTAGAGATCAACAGGCTAAAAAAACTCAGCCCTCCTACTCTCCCTGTCTACCATTTGTTTTTAATTGCCTTTTTTATTTATCCTCTAGCATTTTCACCATTTATCATCCTTCACCACAAGAGTTTTGAAAAAATCTTTGTCTCTAGTGATTTTTTCCCCTAGAACACCATTTAATTCTCATTCCCAGATGTGCAAACACTTAGTAACTGCAAGCTAAACGTTTAATTTGCACTGAATTCTTTTACATTCCAAGAACTTACACATAGTGATACACATGGAACCTTCTTAAGAGGTCCAGAAGAGGACATCAGCTGACTGATATTTGAACCAGTACTTTATGTGAAAAGTACCACACTATTCTTTTATTAAGGACCAACATCTCCTTAGGAGATTCCTTGTTTCCAATCTGTTCCAAGTGGTTGACAGGCAAATTTAATGTAATAGCAAACCCCTTATTTATGAAAATTGGCCTGTTGAAGTCAATGATTTCTGAACAGAACCTTCTCAGTGTTTTCTCCAAAAGAGGGTAAAAGGTAGTTCAGAATCTCTGAAAATGTACAGTTTTAACACAATCTATATTCTAGGTGGTAAAGCAACATTTCAGATTTTGCTTCCAGAACAAGAAGAAATGTATTCTATCTCAGCTAAGCCACATATAGAAGGGAATACTCTGTGAGCAAAGGATTTCCAAATAATAAAGTTAGGAGAAAATGCACAAGGAAGTACATCCAAGCTGCCCTGCCCATTGACCATGTTCGCAGAAAAATGATTTTCATGGGTTAATTGAGTCACAAAACTGATGTCAGATTTGTAAAAAACAGACAGCAGACAAAACCAAACAAAACCCCTCAACTTGTTCTAGCAGCATGTGAGGGGTGAGGGCAGCAATGGAAAAATGGGGGGGCAATTGTTTCACTGCCAGCCAAGGGAGGCAAATGACCTTCAACATTATTTATTTAATTATTAGGGCATAGAGAATGAAGGTATTTTCAGGAACAGAGTTCCTCAGGTTTAAGCAAATGTCCAAGCATGATCTGGTTGGCAGGTCCAGGAATTTTTTCAACCATAATTTTCTTATTGTTGCTAGCTCTCAGTTATAAAACATTCTATGGTTCCTGTGCCAGAATCAATCCTTTTCCATCCCCCATTCTCCAGTCATTAGGAGCAGTAGCAATTAACTGAATTAGAGGGAAACATCTTGGGTAGTCTGTAAACATCCATTACTCACAAAACTTCAGGTCAGCATTTTCTCACTGTATTTTAATGAGCTGCTGAAGAGGATATGGTAGGCTGAAATTATATCTCCAATTCATGAAGCCAGAGAAGTTTTACTGCTTTTTATGCCTTTTAATAAATCTCAGCTGAGGAAGGACTGGTGCCTCACTGATTTACAAAGCACAGGCCACAGACTTCCTACAACAGATCCAGAGTTTCAGCTACATCAAAACCTGTTTTCTAGAAAGGTGTCCCAGGCATACCCAGTATGTAAGAGACAGTGAAAGGACCACATTGCAAAGTGAACTGTGACCAAGATTAATAATCTCACAGCTCAAACCCCGTGATCTGTTTCTGCTGTGAAATTATTTGCCATCACCTTCTCACTGAGGGTGAGGAGAAATCTGACATGCAGAAATGAGAGGAGAACCAGGGAAGTGAACTTTAACCACAGCTGCCAGATATGCTTATTTCTGACAGATTCCTGTTCCTTGTGCAGGAAGCATGAAGGAATAAATTCTACCTGGAGTGAGAAACAGAACAATCCTCAATCCTGAAAGGATTAATGAATACACCTGCAAGTGCCTCCAAGATTTAATAAGGAATATAGTAGCTCATTCCTCACTGAAACCCACTTACTTTTTTGTCTCAGTCCAGTATTACAATTCCCATATTATTTTATTGCCAGATCTTCCAACAGGGCAGGCACCTTGCTGTTACTGCACCAGCAGATGATGTCAGTTCAATACATGTTAAACACTCTCTCTGACCTGTACAGGTTTTCTCCAGGTAAAACATGACAAAAATCTGGTTGAACAGAATTCAGAATGAAGGCTTATGACCCTTTTGACAGATTAAAAATACTTTTGAGAAGTAGAGCTTGATTTTTTTTTTCCTTTCCAGCTTATTTTCAGAGATGAAAAAAGAAAGAGCAAGGTCCTGAATACAGTTTAGGACACACACACAACACAAAACCAAAAGTACAGACAAAAGAAACCCACCTGACCTTTAAGTACAATGCTAAGCAGCATTCATTCAGCTACTATTGTGATAAGAAAGAGGCAAAACATGAAAAGGCTGTAAAGCACACACTGATCAGATGCAGCTTCCAAGCACCAATATTTACTGGACTGTTTTCTCCTACTACTTGAAGAATCCTATGGATTATCCCTTGAAAGCAACTTTAAAATCTTCTGCTGAAAATATCAAAAATGTCTCTGTTCCTATATGCTTTATAATGCCTTGATAACTTCTGTGTACTTTTGGTGCAGAATTGGGAGGTTCTAGTTGTTTAAAAATTGTTCTTGATTAAAAAGCCTCTGGCTATAGGGAAAATATATCAGGATGCAACACAACAACAACTTAGAGGCGAGGAGCTGTGCTCTGGTTTGGAAATAATGCAGGAGACCTGTAGAAAAATGAAACAAAATCAATAAAAATCCCTTAAGATTTTTCCATATTGTAAAAAGAAAAAGAGTTTTTCCCAAAACAACAATGTAATGGGTTTGTGCTAAGAAAGGAAGAAAAAGAATTTTTCAGCTCCAAAGGACACTCTAACAAAAAAAAAAGACAAAAAAAGAAAAAACCACTTTATTTCCCCCCCCCCCCCTTTTTTTTTTTTTCTCATAAAAAAAGCCTTTCTCTTGTGAATGCTTTTATTATCAGGTCAAGAAATAAGTGTCAAATCCCAAGCACAGTTAGAGAAGCTTTGCAGTCTAAATGTAGTGATGACTACATTACATGTATTGTCAGCATTACATTCCTACATTCTCTCTAAAAGATAACAACTCCAGCAATTCAGCTGGAAAAGACTGTTAATTCAATATCATCAGTTCCTGGTGCATACCAGAACTTCTGGATGGGTCCTAGAGAAATACTGATCAAATTCTGAAAGCTGCTTATTGTGTCTGACCTGAAACCCCTGCCCTGAGCAGCAAGGCTGTAGACGTGGAATAAACTCTCATTCATCAGCTTTTGGGAGCCACACACAGACTTAGGTCTGCACCAGCCTGCAGCCTTTTCACACTCTGGATTGCAGCAAACTCCAATGCTACATCTCCATTTACATGAGTAATCTTCATTTTCTGTCAACACTTGGTGCTGCAACAAAGATACTGATGTCTGGAAATGCCTATAGTTCCTCCCACTTAACAAGAAATAAAGAAAATATTTTGAGCACTAAAACTTGAATATAATCTTCTAAGGACTTCATAAAGAGGAAAAAGAACACGATCCAGACTTAGGCATTATGTGGGTAAGTATTGCTTTATTCACAGCAGTGGCATAAATTGTTCTACAGAGATAACACTGTTAACAGAGGCAGTGATTGGAACACTAAATCAGGGCTAGATAATTTGAATATAGTCTTTGACTTGCTTAGTCCATGGTGAATGGCTAATAATAAACCTCAAACAATCTGTTATTAAAGAGTAAGGTCAAGGCAGTTTCTAAACAAGTTTTTAAGTAAGGCTTTCATTTTAATAGTATCTTTTATCTTTTTCTGTTTTGTGGTAGAGAGAAGCTATAATGGAGATAAACAAAACTTTTACGATACTCAGGGTAATAATCATCTCTTGGGGAAAAAAAGGAAAGGAAACAAATTATTAGTTGTAGTAACTGATTGGTGCTCTTGCTGTTAAAATTTGACCCTGTTTTCTTCAAGATAAACATGAATACATATGAGGGACAGAAAGGAACACTAAAAAGGGGAAATCCAGTCTCTCTCTTCCTCAGCTATCAATTCTGACTTCATCTGCAAATGTGCTGCTTGAGGAAGGAAAGCACATGGGTTTTAGCTTCCCAGACAACTGGAAAGATGTAACAGCACTGAGCAAATCTGTGATTTTCCTTTAATTTTGGGTGACAGGCGTGCAGATTTTTGCACACCTGCAACCCTAGACAGCCAAGCACAATGAAGTAAAAAAAGGGTGGGAAGCAAATGAGGTGAAAAAGGAAAGACAAAGGTGAATTTGGCAGGAGCTTACAACTCACCACTTATTTGGCTTTTACTGCTAGCTGCAGCAGCTGAAAATATCATCTGGATTCCTCTCAAGGTTAGTGCCCCTAGATCAATGGCATCATCATGAAGGTGAGCACTGGGAAGACAGGGACTAGGGAAAACCTGTGATGCCCAAAAGAGAAGATGTAATACGGCTTTTCCTCACATCTGGGAGTTCAGCCCTAGGTTCCTGCATGTCAGGTTTGCTCACTGCACTCACAATTGGTTGTTCTCAGACGTTCTTAACACCAGCTTTGACACACTAGCTCATTAGCCTAACTGTAAATATTTTACTGACTTTTAGTCTATTGAGTTAATGTATTAGGTGCAGATGTAAGGCATGTAGCATGTCAAAACATACATGAAATGGAAATTTGGTTACCTTGGACAAATTTGAATGCAGGCTTCTCCACAGAATGACTAATGGCCTGGCAAGTTCTGACTTGCTATCAGTAAATTGCAGTTTCTAATCTTACCCTACCAAAAGGATTCTGCAATTGTTATGAAATTTGGGTGTGCCAAATGCAAACAGAGAAATCTTCACAGTTGAAGATTTCCTGGCAGAAATAAAGGTACAGAGAAGTAGGGAGTAAACACTGATTCCTTCACTGTTACTCAATAAATGAGATTTTCCTTGAGAGAGCTGCTGATTCAATGAAGTTCAATGAAATTTGGAAATACCTGTAATCAGAGGAATGTTTCAAATCCATTCCAATTACATTTTCTGAACAGTGTGTGGAGGAAGATGTTTCTCAGGTAATGTTTATTAGTAACTATTGATTGTTTTTAACAAGAGCTATTAGCTGCCAGTGAGAGTGCTTAAAAAAAGCATGGGAAAAAGGAATATACCCAAGAAAGAAGAGTCCCACAAACTGAATTTACTTTCTTCTCCCTTCTGCACCTGCTTGTACCTGGCCTTCCAGCTGCTTAGCTTCTCCTGGCAGCTTACAAATTGAATTGCTGCTTCCCTTCTCTGCTGTTCATGAAGCTGAATAATGCAGAAAACAAGCCTGGCATTTGGAAACCTGCATTTGAATCAACTGTGTGTTTGAAAGACTGCTGAAATCATTGCAGCTGATTCACCTTTTTTGCCTCTCTGAGCACGCTGCAGTTGAGAAAAGCAAACAGAGGAAAAGAGCATCTCAGAAGGCATTTTTTCCTCAAACAAAATGGGGAGAGACAAATTCTTTCCAGAGCCCACCCCAGTGCTCAGCTGCAGGGAGGGCCCTTGGATGGTACCCATGCAGCATCCCCAGCTGCATTTGGGCAGCCACAGAGGGGCAGAGCAGCACCTGATGAGGCTGTTCCCTCCTGGAATCCACCCCTGACAGAGCAGACTCCTGCTCATCCCTTGGTCTGACAGGTGCTGACAGTGCTGGGCATCTCTGAGCCAGTGAGAATTTAAAAAGGCAGGGTTTATAATTTTGTCCATTCCTGTCAATTAATGTACTCTTCTTATGACAGTCTATCATTAGACAAGACACTGTTCACACAGCAAAAGATCACAAAGAACTAAAGCTTACAGAGGGGGGAATTAAAGTTATTGGAGTCAGGTGGAAAAGTCATACAGAAAAATAAATTTTCAGCCTTCCATGAAGTTCATTCTTTTCCCTTTTCTCCACATGTCAAGTTGTGATTAAAGAAAACTGCCATGACCACCATGACCTGAACTCAGTTCTTCCACTCTGTTTATTCTCCATATTTGAGTTTCCAGATTATTTTGTGGAAACGCTGTTTTATTTACACTTTAAGATCACTTCTATTTCAACTCATCAAAATTACCTTATAATACCCCTTAACATGTAAATATCTGCAATATGCACACTCAAACAGACCAGTAAAGCAAACAAATAGCAAAACATGTGTTTTATGATGATACACCTTGAATTAACATACTTTAAAAACAAAAAAAGGTACTCTACCTTTGCCTGATGTTTCCACACTTTGAAGAGAATTCTATAAAGACAAAACCAGAGAGGAAAAAAGTAAATTAGTCTCTTCAGAAAAGACTGGGTAGAAGTTCTAATGGTTGTAGGAGTAGAAAAAAGTGGAAAGGGGGAAAGATTTAGATTTATCATAATGTTATGATGACACAAGACATGACTGGAATTCAGAGTACCAAGACCTGCTTCCTCTCCCACCTTAGCCAAGCCACTCAGACCTGATTTCTGACAGTATTTGGGCATGCCAAGGTACAAAGAAACTCTCATCAAATGTGCTCACATGTTTGTTCTCAGCCTCCACAGTGGCTCAACAGAGAGAAGAATTCCCTCTCCACCCCTATGCAAGCCTTACACAATCAGAGGTGAAGCCCTAAGGGCAGGGTCCTGGCATCCTCACAGAGGTGAGGAGCAGCAAGTCTCCCCTCAAGTGGCCTCCATTTCACCTACTTCTGTGCCAGATCACTGAAAACAGCTGTGCTCTTCAAAGGCCTTTGAGCAGGCAGCTCACCAGAGGTGCCAAAGGGAAATATTGAGTGAGGAGAGACCCCAAAGTGCTCTCCAGCTTCCCCATGGGGGCAAGTCACAGGCACTGATGTCCTCTCCTGGTCATCAGTGACAGGACCCAGGGGAATGACATGAAGCTGTGTCAGGGGAGGTTAAGTGGATATCAAGAAAAGCTTTTTCAACCAGAGGCTGGTTGGGAACTGAACGGATTCTCCAGGGAAATGGCCACAGCCCCAAGCCTGACAGAGTTCTGGAAGCATTTGGATGACACTTTAGGGCACAGAGTGTGATTCTTGGGGTGTTCTCTGCAGGGACAGAAGTTGGACTTTGATGACACTTGTGGATCCCTTTCAACTCAGCAAGCTCTATGATTATATGAGTCTATGATCAGACTTCTATCTACAAAGCAACATAAAAATAAGGAGCAAATCTTGACCAGAGAGACTGCAAAGTTAATTCTGCATTTCAGTATTGCCTCTGGCTTGCACTGTTTGAACCCACATCCCTGTAAGGTTTTCTGCCCTTCCAAGTCATTAATCCCTTTGCAGTGGGCTCAGAATGCTTCTTGTTAGTACATATGTATTCAGCATGAAGCTTCCCAAAAATTACAATGCATGCAGAGGTGGCAGAAGAAATACAGTGCTGGATGTACATTCTCCCCCTGGCACCCAGCTTGGAGCTGCCAGCATTTGTCTGGTGAAGATGAACAGAAGAAATCAAATGCTTACTTGAGGGGAGAAAAGCAGCATCCAGGCTGAGAATTATGTCTGCACAATCTTCATAATGCAGTGAGACAAATGGGAACAGAGACACTTGTTCAATTCCCTCAAATTTTGGAAAGTAAACAACCTTTTGGCACGGTACTTATAATTTCAACATAGTATAGCATGCTTAATATATAGTGGATTAGTGCCTGTTCTGGCAGGATTTGATCTTCTATGACATTTTGTGAGCTGCTGTAAGAAAGGAATGGGGGAGAAAAAAATAAAGGAGAGATGAAAAACATTAAGTATGCATCCGGCCCAGAGCCTCCCCTGAATGGATTTGAAAATCCCAGGGTTAGGTTGGTTAGAGACTGAAATAATCACATTTACAAAGAGATGCAATCAGTTAAGAAGAAACCAGCACTGGTGCCAGTTGCTTTCATAATCTCTTAACCATGGTACAGGAATGCACAGTACTGGCAGTGAGGAGGTAATAAGTACAATTTAATTAAAAACAGAAGATTGAAACTAAGTTTCTTTGTTTTGTTTTAGGTTTTTGGGGTTTTTTTTTAACCAGAATTATATAGAAGCACATTCAATTTTTTTTTCCAAGTAGGCAAGCACATATGTACAGGTAGGTATCAACAAACATACACTGGCAACCTATGTAATTTACATTGGAAGGAGTAAGCAGTGGTTTCCCTGAGGCTTTATGTGCACTCGTGCCAAATGGACGTGTTAAAAAATATTCCACACAAAACCACACCATATATTACACTAAAGCATCAGGAAATCGTGTGGAAAAGCAGTTAGAATGTTTTTCTGGCACCTCTTCCTTAGCAGATGTGTAATGCTGCAGTGCTTGAGATGTAACAGGTAACCTCAAAAATGTCACTTAATCTGTGGGGCACTTTACCTGCTCATCTGAAAAAAGCTTCTCTTCCTCCTAACAAAATATTTTGGTACTACACTGATGAACATAATAGAAACAATTCAAGCAATATGGTAAAATACAGTAATATTGCAGCATTAAATAATTTCCTCAGTACCCAAAATTCACATAAAAAATGACCCTACCATTCAATATGAGTTAAAATCAAAAAGAGGTTTGAGGGGGTTTGTACTCCATTGAATAACTGGCTGCTGAGTACTAGTTTTGACTACATAATGTTCCTACAGACAGGAAAGCTGGTCAATTGTCTTTGCATAAATATTGACAAATAGAGAAGCAATCGGAGTTGTTACATTTATATTCTACATGTGAGGTAGCTGCATGTGGCATTCACATTCTCTGAAAAAATCCCTTCACCCAGGAGCTGTCTCCTGGGAAGCTGAGAAGCCTCAGAGAAAATTAAAACAATGATTATCTCATTTGCTTCTCCTGTGTTGTGCTCATGTGGAATGTGTTTGGAGATTGTTCCATTGGACTCTGGTGTGAGTTGTTTTGATTCTTTGGCCAATCAGTGCCAAGCTGTGTCAAGACTGGAAAGAGTCAGGAGTTTTCATTATTACCTTTTTAGCCTTCTGTAAGTATCCTTTCTCTATTCTTTAGTATAATATTTTTAATATATGATAGTATTATAAAGTAATAAATGAGCCTTCTGAGAACATGGAGTCAGATGCATCATTCCTGCCTTTGTTGGGACATTTCCCAGCAAATACAATAGTTGTATATAATGTGTAATGACTATTCTCAGGAAATGGAACAGTGCTCAAGTTACAAAACATGCAGGAGTGCATCTGACTGCTTTTGTGACATTTATAGTTCAGGTGCTGAGAGGAATGAAGCTCTTTATGGAATCAAAGCCCAATCTTTTCTGGCTTGCTGAGGTCTATTGACTGTCCTAGCAGTATTTCTCAAAGGAGTGAAAAGCCAGCAGGAGCAACAGCATTTGAAGTCAGTTGTTAGTCAGGTCTGCTTCAGCACAGAGGGAGTCAGAGGGACAGGGGTGGCAGCCAAGGTCACAGGAAAGCTTCAAGGGACAGACAACCAGCTCAGGTAACCAAGCCTGAAAGGCAGCATTAAGAGAAAAAAACCTCAATAACTGAAAAACTTTATAGCATGAAAGACAATCTAGGCAGTAGTTTTCAAGAGATATGTTGTTAGAATCCAGAATGCAAAGAGTTCTCAGAACTTTGGGTCTGCAAACCAAATCTCAAAATTAAACACAGGATTTAATTAGAGATCTTAGAAGAAGCTTCCAAACTTAGGTGCTAGAAGGGAGAATGTGCATTTACAGTTTAAAGCAGAGACACGTTAAGTTAAGAAGAAGAAAGTTTAAAGCTTTGGAGTTTAAGATATAGAAAAAATAAAAGTAGTTACAAAGGCAAACAGGGGAGTTTAGACTGCAGCACTGTAGGTTTGTGTGCCACAACATAATTGGCTAAGAAAGCTTACAGTGCACCAGGAGTCCATAAGACAAAACATTTAAAGATTCAGTCAAAAACATAAATATCCTTGCTTGGGAGTATTTTATTAGTCAATAAATCCTTAAAATGTTTTGTAACTAAGGGTCTTGTGACTTTCTGAACCATGCAGTTCAGAAGATGTGAGAAAAATTCACCCATCCTGCCTACAGAGAAGAAATAAACCACATTATCCAAACACTCAGACATCTTGTCTCTAACTCACTCAAAATGCCTTCAAAAATCCCCACAATATGTGATGCAGCTTCTTGTTGAATATTAGAACAGAAAAATATTTAAGACTGTTCAATCAGGACAATCTTTTCAACATTCAGAAGAGGCTATTCAGAACAGTATCATTTTGCTCATTACAGATGAGCAAACACTATCATTATCATCATCCCTTATCAGCTGCAGCCTCTGGAGATCCCAGCCAGGACCAGCACTCTGCTGTGCTGGAGACTGCACAGAGATAAGGAGAGCTGTGACTTGCTCTGAAAGGATAATCTAAACAGGTAAAACAGGAAAAGGAGAGTCCATTGCTCCCTCCATGTGAGGAAGAACATGGAAATTGCTTTAGGAGAAGCTGTAAATATTGGAGATGGTCTATATGATGGAATTGGACATTCTGACACGTTGGAGAAAGAGCAATAGTAAACAGGGAACATTTGGAGCAGGCGTTTTTTGTTTCTTTCTACAGGAAGATAGATCAGGTCATAATTTAATTATTTGCCTATCAATAGCCAATTCATCTCAAAAATAAAAGCAATATTTGCATGACAATGACTCCGAAGACAAGCAGAAGAAATTGTGAACATCCACAAAAAAACTAAGGCTTGGAAATGATGGCCTGTACTCTTAGAGTCCCATTCTGTAAGTCTGCATGGCATGTGGGGTCTTTCTGACTTAGGATGAGCCCCACTAACAGGAACTGATTTGTCTCTTTGACCACTGCACCTTTCTCTGCTCATATTCAGAGAGGATAGGGCTGCAAATGGACCAAGGGATATGTAAGGCAGTTATAAGAGGTGGTTTACACATTAGGTTCACAGGACTAACCTGAGCAAAAAGAGATAAAACACACTACATTTTTCTTGCCTCAAAATAAATGTTTTTAACAGATTAGTCCTGATACATTTCTTCTGCTCTAATTCCTTTCTAAAACAAACTTCTGTTACTTCCCTCTCTATCTTTTAACCGGACCCAGCTCTTTGTCTATCTCTTAAGAAACATTCTGGACTGAGAAAATTCTTGTCTCAAGGACAAGACACTGATCATCCTGACACCTCTTAAGAGAATCTGGAGTTCAACTGAAAAGCAAATCACATGAATCCCTTGTTATTTCCTTTATCTCTTTCTCTACAGTATTTACCCTGTAATATCCAAGAAAAGCTTTTCTTAAATGGATATTCTTATTTCCCTTTGATTCCACATCATGCCAGATAAAATGTGTGCCAACACAGACTCATTTATGGATACTCTTATTTCCCTTTGATTCCACATCATGCCAGATAAAACGTGTGCCAACACAAACTCATTTATGCAGGAATTCACCCCCAGTAGCGATTTCTAATAATTTATGCCAAAGCAGAAATTAAAATATTTAGGATATTATAGAAGCAAGATTTGCAGTGATGCATGAACTAGAAGGAAAGCAAGAAAAGCCACTTTAGTGAATCAGCTGGTCAGGTCTGAGCAAAAAACCAAAAACCCTAGAACTGCCTTGGCTCTTCCAGTCTTGGGTGTTCTTACACATAGCACAAGCCATGGGAAAAAAGAAAACCAAGCCCAACATGAAAGAGAAAGGATAAAAGTCTTGCAGGCAGGTAATGATCTGAATATGCAAGCATCACATAGAGTCTGGCATGTTTTTCTAAATAGTATTTGTTGTGAGAAAGAATCACAGGAGACCATGCAAGGACAGAAGAGAATTCCTCAAGAATTTTTTTTTTTTTTAATGTGTGAAGAGGGAATTTCCTTAGGGTGTGAAAAAATTATCACAACTCACAGTTACACCAGAGTAAATCCAAGTGATTAATGGCTTGATTTTCAGATTTGCTGAGCACCTCTATCTCCAAGGCGCTGACTTCAAAACAGCTTTTGGGTGCTCAGAACTTCTATAAATCAGGTCAGAGAGATTTTTCTAAGGTCATGCCAAAGCAGCTGATGACCAAACTGAGAAGTGATACTACTCTCCAAAGTCCCAGTTCACAATTATACAGAAATCCCTGGAAAACCCATTTCAGTGTTTTAAGAGTATTTCAGCTAAAATCAGGACTGTATGATGCTGGTACTTTTTTTGCATAAATAGCAGGGACATTTCAATCTGGAAAAAAAAAATCACTATTTAAATGACTGTTTTGGAAGGTTTTTTTTAAATTACTGACAACCTGTACTAAATATCTGCAAATCTAATACTCTAAAATCACATGATTTGGTAAATAGGTGATGTGGAAAAGAAGAGATTTGTACATCAAGTAGGAACAAGAAAGAACTGGAGGAGAATATCAGTTCAAATTAAACACGTGGCAAATGTTCTGTTGGTCCTCCATCACATCACAAATGGTCAACATCCTTTTTTTTTTTTACAGTGCCTGTACCCAACACATGTCAAAGGGAAAACAAGACAGCAAGACAGTAAAATGCAGCAAGACAGAAAAATGGACTTGATCAATGAAAAAAAAGGAGTAATACCCATTCAAATTCCAGTTTAAAGAGAAAAATAGGATGGGAACATGCAACTTTTACCTGTGCTCTCCCCAAAGCATGGAGTTTCCAGACTGCATCAGTGATGTCTCTGGTTTCCACAAAACACAGGACACTGCAGATGGCTTTAGCTGCCCCAATCACATTATCAACATTATTCTGTTTTTAGGAGAGAAACAGGTGCAGGGGAAAGGAAACAGTGGATACACAGCATTTACCAAAAATACCTGGCCATAACCTTCATGGCAGTGAGGGATACAAAATCCTGCCCTCTCAAGCAGAATTCAAACACCATGGTTTAGTCTGGCTACACTGAAATCACCCCAGGCCAATATTTTCCTAAGGACAGTGACATTTCTGTTAAAGTCCAGTTATGTCCCACAAAATGTATGCTGGTCAAAACCACAACAAATTTGGTATCAAAGACTGATTTTAAGGGAAAACTTTGGTTTGGATGAACTCCACCAGTGTGGAAGCACTGCAAAGAAACTTCACAGGAGACCTGAAGCCAAGTGATTCATGAGCATTCTGTAATTCTGTGGATTTATCCTCACTATTGTCTCCTACCCATTTCTCGTAGAGCTGGAAAACAGCTACATTCCTCCTAAAAATAGATATTGTGTGGGAGGCTGCATAATCTGATACCTGTGGACTGAGTACTTTTGCAACCAACTTTCTGCAAAATTATATATTTAGTTAAAACTATGGAATCTTATTGATTGTAAATTTAGATATTTAAATATTGCCATATGAAAAAAAAAAGTTTCTAGATTAAATACTTTGGAGAATTAAAAAAAAAAAAAAATTGGATCCCCAAAGGAAGGGAAACACAATATCAAGTACACTATGTTCAGGAAAATAAATAAATAAATAAAAATTCATGGGCTTTCTGCATGGTTATACCACTTCATTAAACCTTAAAATACATTCTCTCAACAAATACATTCTCTGAACAAGCAGAAGCTCTTCTATAAATATTCCCTATGTTTCTGTACTGATAAATGTTCCTTTTAGTGCACTATAGGATGTGGATGTACCCATGAAACCATTTCTCTCACTCATGCATCTCGTGCCTGAAAAATAAAAACTGTACCCAGATGAACTTTCTGTTTTCAGGCTTAAGGTCTATGCAGAGACTGTAGTGAGAAGGTTAACACCTGTCATTATTAGAAATAAATATAAAAAATATATTGAGCTTACTAATTGCACATTACCTGCTTCGAGCAGAACTAAAGCAGGAATGAATCACATTAAATATCCACAAATATCTGGTTATCAGATTCTTTTAAACATAAGTTGTTGGGGTTTTTTTTGTTTTTTTTGTTTTTTTTTGTTTTTAGTAATTAAGGACACAAACACCTTTTCACACTACAGGTTCTAGAGAGGAAAAGGCTGACTGTGATCTCCTGAGAATTTTAGATCCTCTTTTGGGCTGAAGTTGATTGGGGCTCAGTGGTATGGCTTTGCTATGTGCAACCCTGACAACTCCAAATCATTATCAATGCTGGTTTACTCTGATTTCTAGAAGAAATAAGTGAGTATATGTGAATATAATTATATATATTTATATATACACACACACACATAAATTACTATATAGAGTTGTTAATTAATATAAAATATCATTCTAATTTTGAATTTGATTTAAATAAGTTTTAATTCTGATTTCTTCTTCTTCACAAGCAGAGATGTATTGGAAGAAGGAATTT
Organism: Euphonia xanthogaster; assembly: GCA_034509185.1. NCBI lineage: Eukaryota > Metazoa > Chordata > Aves > Passeriformes > Fringillidae > Euphonia > Euphonia xanthogaster. Next base: position 69,161,533 of record JAYDZK010000056.1, on the reverse strand, counting down.
TGTGCCTATAAAATACATAATATAAATATAAATACAGCTCTACAGGGTAATTTCTGAGCAGTAACAAGCAATAGACATACACAAAAGTAACCCTTAAATAGAGAAACAGCTCTCTGGATGGAGAAAAATACAACAAAACCAAAAACCCAAACCCACCCACAGTTTATGTATTTTTGTACGTACATATAAATGCTATTCCATAAAGAGAATTGGTGTCTTGAGGAATGTATCAATTTCTGTTCAATATGCTATTCTTTTTATAGAGAAACTCTCAAAGTATTAATATTTATAGGAGCTACTTTACCATACACTGTATTTTTATGGTAGCTACTTCTAAGGAGCATATTGCAGATGAAGAAGAGTAAACAAATAAAATTATGTGATCCTGAATACTACATGTGATGACTTCTTCCAAACTATTTCTCTGCTGGGATATTATCATGTAAAGAGTTCTCTTTTTTTATGTAAAGAGACTTTATTTTTTTTTTTTTTTTACACATAGAAATATGACATTGATTTTTGTCCCAAAGAAAGGAAGATGGAGATTATTTTCTTACAAAAATTTTACATCTTCTGAAATTCCAAAGGAACTCCAGTCAACAACTTGTAATTTTTTCCCCCTTCTACATATTTAAATAGAGCAGAACCTTAGAAGAATATTTTGGTGTTTCAATAATTTACATGATTAAAAAAAAGTTATTTCATTCTAGAACTTCTACACTCTGTATAAAAAATTTACAAAGTCCTCTCTACAGTAACAGTACATTTTGAATGGATTTCAAAATGAAGTGCATAAAAAGTGGTTGTCAGGGCAATCAAAATTGGCTGCTTATTTTACAGCACATATTGTCTGAAAATTACATTTCAAAACTTACCCTAACAGCACCAATCCCATCTTTGTGCCAGACATCTTCATTACCTTTTTAAAATTTTGTTTTCTAAAGTCATTATCCATCTCAAAATTAATTTTCCATTTATTTCCCATTATTACTAATTAGATTAATGATGATAGTGGGCTTGTCCCACAAGTCAAAAGTACTGATATCCCCATATATGTGGAAGAATAAATTTGCAAGTGAGCAGAAAAATGTGCAAAATATTAATATTTTTTAATCAACTGAGAACCACAAGGTGTGTCTGGTTAAAACTGAATGCTTAAGGAACTTCCAGCTGAGTAGAGAACTTCAGCAGTTAAGTGTGCACTTAATTTACAATCTGAGTGCAGTGTCTTAAATTCCAGAATGTGCTGAAGGTGGATTGTGGTGAACCAGGGAGGGCTAACAACAATGCCACCTGGGAATGGGAATAGCTTGGAAAAGTGGGAATAGCTTGGAAAAGTGACAGAATTACTCCTATGCAGACTTGGGATAAGGAGGAGTTAAAATGACCCCAATTTTAGACCTTCTTTAAGCAATCTAATCAGAAGTTAGAGAAAAAAAGTAAACAAGGATTCAAAGCCCAAATAAAGGGTTCTAATTTTTTGTTTTGTTTACTACATATTTAAGAATGATACTCATTACATTAGAGCTCCATCATTTTTGAGCCACTAATTAAAGCAAATCATACTTCATGATTCTAGGTTTGAAAAATCTCCATACACTGATCCTCTGAATGAAAATATCCATGATATGACCTACATCATGAACTTGCAATCCTGCTCTTTTAAGCAATTCATATGAACTTATTGAGTGTCCCTTAGCAGAAAAGACCTTACTAAAAAAAAAATAAAAACAACCAAAAAACTACAGAGATATTTAGCTCTAGACACACAGATATTTGTTGGATGGTATGAATATTTGAAAAATGTACTTACTTCCCTTTATGAAAAGTTAATGGTTTCAAGAAATTGCTTACTCAACGTAAAAATCTTTAGCAAAAACAAATTTAGGAATGCTTCATTATGGGTCTGAGGAATATCTCTGCACAGTGTCAGTTGTAGAGGGTGGATTGCAAAGTCTCATTAGTGTTGAGGTTATGGCTTTTTTTGAATTTAGAATCCTCTTGCTTTAGGCCCTAAAATTTCAAGTGAATGTAAATAACTACCCTGGTGGGTCTACTTCAGTGAAGAAATATACATGTGCATTTGAGCTTGGGGACCTAACTTTTCCAAATGGTTATGACTGCATCACATTTTATACACTAAACACTTCCCTTTGAGATGATGCTTACAAAGGAAAATTCAGCAAATACCTGCACAGTATCAGAGCTTTACTTTGTAGCCAGGCACAGTTCAAGAGCTTTGAAATTTGTGTTTTGGATTTTAAAAAGCATCAAAGATTTACACAAAATGTAAAATGCTTGTATATATCTATATTATGTATTTATAAATATGATATATTATTGATAGATATGCATTCATGTATGTGCCTGTATGTTTATGTGGTTTTCTATGTGTGTATATGTATAAATTTTTTATGCAAATGTTTTCTGGCTAATCAAAATAGAAATAATAATAGATCAAGAATATCCAGAGACATTAAATTCTGAACTTAAATGTAGGTGACAGAGTTCTGAAGCAAAAAATTCATTTTATGTTGTAACATATATTTCAAAGAAATGCATAACTTAGCATAATGAGTTCTAACTCTGGAAGGGATACATTGGAATATCTCCATGCTACATCAGTATTCTTTGATTTTTAGAAGTCTTTTGTTCTTTCCAGTTTCAAACCCTAGAAAATCAGTTATCATGCCAGCTTGAAAGTCAGATCAAATCAGTTATCATGCCAGCTTGGAAGTCAGATCAAATAAACATGTGGTTTCTTCCAAGGTATGACTCAATTTGTCCTTTAGATAATTTTCCTTAAAACATTGGACAGCAGAGAAGATTTCCTAAAAGAGTTTTCCTTCAAGCATGTAGCATTCAATTGGCAGCCCACAACGCTTTAAAATAAAGCTCTAGGGAGTTTTGCTGGCTAAATTTAATCCTCCAAACTACCACATGCTTGCATGTATATACTAAATGTGTAAACATTAGGCTTGGGGGTTTGCAGAATCAGGGACAAATTTTGCAGATCCATATAATGCATTGTACCTCTACTAATTCTAAGTACTATACTGCCAACTGGTTTTATTTACAAGTTCCTTGACACGTAGAAACAGTCACCTTTGATATTTTAAATTTGTAGCACTTTCTTCCTAACCTCAGACCAAGTTTTATGAAGAGAATTTGTATCCTTTCAAAGTCAGATTAAGCAGCCTTAATTGAAAGTCTTCCTTAATTGCATCTAAAACAGATTAATAATTAGATACCTTTCATGTAGAAGTTAATGCTTTTCTGGTGTAACAAACTGAGAACAAATACCTCATTTTGCAGCAGATATTCCACTTGACCTCTGTAGTTGATAATAGCAGAGACAAGGTTCTGCCTAGGAATTAGGAAAAAAAGGAAACATCAAGTTAATAAGAATTAGATAAAGAGAACAGGTTTTGGTTTGGTTTTTTTTTTGTTGTTTTTTTCCACATTCTAGACATTTGAAATAATTTGAGACTGATTTTATATTAGTATAAAGTAAAACCAAGTGTGTATGCAGACATCATGCAATTGAGCCTCCCTGTCCCTGGGTTTTTGGCAGTCCTTTGCCACAAAGGAGAGATGAAAAAAAGTCTATTTATAGATGAAGATACACGTTTCCCAAGTTAAAGAACTCCAATAAGTGATTTGCTGTTCCAATTACTATTGAAATTCACTTCCCATTTATTTTACTCTTTATGGTTAAGCAAGTGCTTAAATATTACCTAAAGAAGGATGGACTCAAGTATATGTTACATTCTTACAGCTAGACTTGATGATCTTAAGGCTCTTTTCCAACTTCAATGATTTTATGATCCAATGCCTTCTGTCTCAATCACTTCACAGACTTAAGCTGCATAGAATCAGATAAAACATCTGCCCAAGATCTGGAAAATCCCAGCACTTCCAAAGCACAGGCCAAGTCCCAAGTACAAAAGTATGTTATAAAACAGGACAGCATTGCTACATAACCCATGAAACTTAATTTGCATGCAGTTCTCAAGTTTACATGCTCAAACTGTTTCAGCACCTGCCTTTCCATAGCACTTCCCAAGCAGTAAAATTTGCTTTACTTCTGTAGAGAGCCACTCACCACTCTGTGGTTCCATGCCTCTGTCATGCTTCAGAAGCTGCCACAAATTTCAACAGGCAGACTGCTGAGTCCTAGCAAAGCTTCACTAAATTAATTAGCATTATGGAGAGGGGCATGCACCTCTCTACACCAAACTCCTCAACTGATGCTTCAGCTGTAAATCTCACACTTTTACTACCACAGGCTCCAAGTGCTATCCCAAACAGATACCCAGATTATGATTTTTGCTTTTAAGAATCATTTGTGTAATTTTCTGTGTTTCAAGCACTGTGAAATTCTTGCTGTTGTTAATTTGTGAGCTGAACAAAACAAAAACAGATTCTTGTGAGACCATTGCTAAGACATCATCCTGGCAAGCCTCCTCTGTAGGGTCAAATCATCAGGAAAGGATAAGGAAACCTTAATTCCCAGTTTTACACCTTACCTAGTCCACTGATTAGTAAAAGGGACACATCATTACCTTGATGGCCAACAGAGGTAGCTGGGGGTTGCACATGCTTACATGAAGAAGTGGAAACTGCAATTTAAATTCTTCCTTGACTGTTTGTTTTATTCTGTCATTTTATTCCTGCCTTTTAAATTCTACTCTTATTCCCACACCAATCTTTTGTTAAGGTTCTTCCTCTTCAGAGGCTTAGAAGAAACTTCCCCCCACTCTTCCATCCCCATTGCAGTCTGGTAGCTGAAAGTCCCAGAAGGTTTTGATTTTTGAAAGTCCCAATTTTGATTTTTTTTTCAGAGCTTCAAAGCAAATCAACTATGTACAGAGCAACTGTGTGTGATGCCATGTATTTTAGTTGGGCCAACTTGGCAATCAGAATTTAGAACTGCAACTGCAGCCCCAAGTACAGGTTTCATGGTACATGATTAGATTTTCATTATCTATATTGCATGGCAGGAAAAGGAGACTCGTTGCACTGAAATAAAACCAGGAATAAAGAAAGGTTAGGTGGCCTTCCCTGTGCTGATACCACAGTGCATTTCCCTGGAGATGCCAACTATTCTCTTCCTCCTACAGGTACTTTTGCCTTTTCAGCTTTTTATTTCCAACCTGCACTGGCTTTATCTAGCCAGGCAGTTTGTATGTGGAGCAGCTGCCTGGAAATTCCTCCTGTAATCCTGTTAAATCATAGCTAATACAAGTTGTCACTGTGCTTTGACCAAGTCTTCAGGCATAACATCTTTTTCACAGCCTTGCCCAGCTCAAAAATATATCTGAGCATATGAGCTTGCCTTGTTGTCTTTTTCCACAGAGGTGAGCATGTTTATTAGCATGGTTGGTCAAAATACAGGTTAAAATGCAGAATAATTTCCTAAATTACAATGCTAATTCAAAAAATTAGCATATTTTCCATCAGTTTATTTTCCCCTGGAGAATTTTTGGCATAAAGTAGCCATAATTTTGCATCATTAATAGGAAACAAACCCAGCAAGTTGTAATGATGATTGAAATACCCCTACTAATGCCATCCTGAGTCCTTGTCTGCCAGATAACCAATAATACCCATATCTTATCACACAGACATGCCTCATACTTGTGCATCATTAGGGCTGTGTATAAATATGGCAAGCCTAACCAACCCATGAACATTTAGTACTTCTTTGATGTTAAGGATATTTTTATTTTAGCTTTTAGAGAGTCAATAGGGTGCAAGAGTTTTGAAAAGGAGTTTGAAAAGGTGCAAGAGTTTTGAGAAGGAAATAAGAGAAGCACAAACATGAGAGGCAGTCTTAGCTCCCAGCTGGTCTATATGGGAAGAGGATGACAAGTACATAGCAACTTTCATTTTTCAGTCTCCTGGCAGCAGCACCTACTATGGAGAAATGCTAGGCTGCCCTTCTAAAATGCTGCTTGTCACCATTCTGCCTCACTAAGCAGTGCCCAAATGCATGCCTGGGCCCAGAGGGTTGTGGTGAATGGAATTACTGGGAGCTGGTCCCACGTGATTGTCCTCAGAGTTGGGCCCCTCATGACAAGAAGGGTGTTGAGGTGCAGGAGCGTGTCCAGAGAAGGGAGCAGAGCTGGGCATGGTCTGGAGCACAGTTCTAATGGGGAGAGGGAGATGGGAGTGCTTAGCCTGGAGAAAAGGGACCCACAGCAAACGATCCTGTCCTGCAGACATCCCCTGTGCCACTAAATTTCATACACTTGCCATCTGTAAAATACATGTCTTCTACTGCGCTCTTTAGAGCAAGGACCAGAATGGAAATTTGGGCCATGCTCCTAGGAAGCCAGATGGGTCCCCAGTAAGCACCAGTTACCCCCCTCAAACAAGTCACTACCCCTCTGTTTCCCTCCATCTGCTAAATGACAGGTGTGTCATTTAAGTTTACTATTGTTGGCAAAGTACTTTACAACACAGTGATGAAAAACACTGCAAAAAGTGTCAACAGCTTCTTTACCTAAAATTAGAATTTATCTAAATAGAATACCATTAAAGATGAATGAGGAATCTATCTCATTTAGTGTCTGTCCATCACAAACAGGCTTTACCATCAGCTTCATTCTGACTGCCAAGTTAAAGGCTCATCATAGTTAGTCTCCATTAAAAAAGAAGAAAAAAGTTTTAAAAAGAAAAGATTTAAAGATCACTGAACTGTGAAAATATAGTCCTAATGAAGAGCAAACCTACTACTTTTACAATATCTAATGTCAAAAATTCTCTAGCAGCAATGCACACGTGAAGATTTTGACACCTTCAATCATGGGAATCTTTGGGAAAAATGAAACCTTTAATGAAAACTTCAGTAATATGAAAAGGAGACAATTGGGAAAAAATACACAGATCCAAAAAACATGGATTTTTGCTAAGTAACAACTAAGGTCTGAAAAGAAAAATTCTGAAATATTGAACCAATTGTCTCTCATTGGTATCATTCTTGTCCCCAGTAGCTCCCAGAATTGTCCTTTGGTGCAAGAAGGCTTCCTGCAAATATAAACAATTAGAAACATAATACTGCTGAATAGCAGCTTACCAAATCAGTCTCCAGGCACAAGTGTCTTCTAACAGCTCATTCACACAGAACCTTCTTTGGTCATCCCCACACTGTGGAAGAGAGGAGTATGGTCACCCATATTATTTAGATAAAGAAGAATGTATATTGGAGATGTTAACATAATATTTTCCCAAGTCAGAATGTTCTCAACCATGTTCAGGATGTTTTGATCTGAAATTTTATTTGGTGAATATTTTATGTTACACTGGGTGGCACTATACAGGCACCAGTGGGGGCAAGAGCGTTCAGGAAAGCAAGGTAGCTGGACTTAGAAATAGAACTTGGAATTAGATTCAGTGGGGGAACAGGATGTGCTTGAATCCAGGCAGGGAGAGTGGAGGCAGTGGGATATTCCAGTGCCATGCTTCATGGGAGACATCAAGAAGGCATAGGTGGCCTAGGGCATGCATCAATTATGCTTTGGTTTAACACTAAGGTGGGACAGAGGGAGAGATGATGCAGAGTTAGAGGTGAGCTGTGAGGGGAAGCATCACCCTGCACAGCTGAGAGGCTTTGCCACTTGAGTGACCTGTGTTATTTCCTCCACCAGCTTTTCTTGTGCCAGAAAAGAAGAAGTTTTATCAAGTATGCCAGTAGCAAGTGGGTGTCCAAAGAACACATTCTCATTGATGAAGATGGTCCCACTGGCAAATGGGTGTACAGAAAAGGCAGAGGACTTTGGGGCTTGTTTTGCCTCAGTCTTTACTGATAAACCCAGGGCTTCCCAGTCCTCTCAGCTGGAGGAGCACAGCTGCAGCAACAGTGACCTTCCCTTGGTGGACCCTGGAATTGTAAGGGGTCAGCTGCAGCAGTTGAATGTTCTTAAGTCCACAGAGCCTTGGTGGGTTTCATCCTAGAGTACTAAAGGAAAGGAAAGAAGGGAAGAAGAGAAGAGAAAGGAAGACAACTCATTCGCCAGGGATCTAGAGCAATCATCTAGTGCAACAGCTGGATTATGACATCACCAATTATGGATCCAATCTGACCATGGATTCACCTAGCAATGCGCTATAATGTCACAGATGACCCAGCATTCTGTGCCAGTTGGGTCAGCCCAGGATTTTTCCCAGCCCTAGCACACCCAGGCAGGGTGAACACCCAGGAGGTGCACTCAGCAGCAGAGAGGGACTGGGAGGGGAGATTTCCCCCTAGGCAGCTGGGAGGCTTTTCCTCTTGAAGAAACTGGGCATTTCCACCATTCACCCCCAGGGTAGGCCCTGTCCCTGTCCCTGTGTGACACCCAGAGCTGGAAGGCTTTCCCTTTTGAAGGACTTGGGCATTTCCACCATTCATGCCCTGGGCAGCCCCTGCCCTTTGCTCATGTGACACCTGGTGTTGGGAGGCTTTCCGTCTTGAAGGACCCTGGGCACCATTCCACCATTTCCACCATTCCACAATTTCCACCATTCACCTCTAGGGCAGGCCCTATCCCTGTGCTTGTGTGACACTTGGTGCCAGGAGGCTTTCCCTCTTGTAGGACTTGGACATTTCCACCATTCACCTCTAGGGCAGGCCCTGTCCCTGTGCTTGTGTGACACTTGGTGCCAAGAGGCTTTCCCTCTTGTAGGACTTGGACATTTCCACCATTCACCTCCTGGGCAGCCCCTGTCCCTGTGCTTGTGTGATGCTTGCTGCTGGAATGCTTTCCCTCTTGAAGGACATGGGCACTTCCACCATTTACTCCCAGCGTAGGCCCTATCCCTGTGTGAAACCTGCTGACAAGAGGCTTTCCCTCTTGTAGGACTTGGACATTTCCACCATTTTCTCCCAGCATAGGCCCTGTCCCTTTGCTCATGTGACAGCTGGCGTTGGGAGGCTCTCCCTCTTGAAGGACTTGGACATTTCCACCATTCATCTCCAGGATAGACCCTGTCCCTGTCACCAAGTGTGTGACACCCTGCAGCGCTGGCGAGAGGGAGCAGCTCAACACCCTGAGCAAGCCCCTCCTGCCAGCCGAACCCCAGCACTCTGCCCATCTTCCCTGGCAGGACATGGCATCCACTGCCAAAGAAGACACGGAGCAGAGCAGCTCTGGCAGCCGCCGCAGGCAGCGGCGCCGGAGGCGGCAGAGGACGCGCAGTGCCCCATCTGCCTGGGCCCCATGAGGAGGCCGGCCTACGTCACCTACTGCATGCACAAGTTCTGCCTCAGCTGCATCCAGCAGTGGGCCAGGAGCAGGGACAAGTGCCTGGTGTGCTGGCAGCCCATGGAGCAGCTGCTGCACTCCGTGTGAGGGGACAGCGACTACAGCGAGTGCGCCGTGGGCCTGGCCGGCTGCCCGCGCAGCAGCGGGGCCAGCGAGAGGGGCGCGCGGCCCGTCATGGCCGTCCTGCTGTGGGCAGTGCAGGCGGTCCAAGAGCACCAGCAGCGCTGGGCGGCCAGAAGCGGGCCCGTGGACGCCGAGAATGTCCAGAGGCAGGGAGCAGCTCCAGGGCCCTCTGATGCTGCTTCCCGCAGCCTCACACAAGGTGACCCCACTGAGAGAAGGTGAGCACCCTGCTGCTGCTCCTCCGGAACCACAAAATGGCACTGAAGGACTTTGGCTTCTCAGCATCCCCTCTGGTACTTCACCCAATAAACCTCACGGTCCTTTCCAGAGCGTGTGTTTCATGACCAAAGAATGTTTCTGGGTCCACAAGGCCTCGGTGTGATTCAATGCAGAGCACCAAAGAACCTAGCTGATCTCATGGCTGGATCCTCTCAGTTCTATTCCATAAGTCTTGGCAATCTAGGGAGGTCCCAGCTGACTGGAAGTTAGCCAACGTCATTTGGATTTACAGAAGAGCACAAGGAAATGGAAGGGGATGGCAATGAAATGAAGAGAGGACATAGTTTAGCTGGTGAGGACCTACAATTTTCATGTAGTCCAACCACCTCACCTCTTCAGGGCTGCCCTTGAATGAAAAACTCATTACAAAGGACATTGAATGCCTCTTCCTAAGGGACTGATAGGCACCAGCCACCTTCCTGGAAACCCATTTTTTGTGTTTGACCACCCAGCCTGTAAAGAATCACACGTGTGTGACTGATAGGATCCAAAGAGGATTTGATGGACTACAGCAACAGTGTGTTTATGTGAATTATTTACTATCTGATTACCAGTGGGTGATTATTACGCACAAGATCTGTCAAGATCTTGCTTCTGTGACACTAGTTAAACTAAACTTAGTTAAAATAAACTTAAACTAAACTTAGTTAAACTAAACTTAGTGGAGACTTCTATAATGAAACATATTCCATATTTCAAAATTTAGAAGGATAATTTAGATCAGAGGGGAAGTTCTACTCAAGAGCACATTATTTCACAAAAATAAACAGTATCTGGGTATGTGCATAAGCGTCTGAGACAGCTGAAGAATCTTAAAAGCCCCAAAGTTTCTGCTTATTTTGTTTTTTAAAAGCATTATTTTTTGCATATTTTTATATGAATTCTGAGGGAAGGAACTTTTTTTCCATAACCTGACTCTCAGTCTGACTTTCCAATGCATTTTACAGCCACGTGCTTTACCAAACAGCAACAACAAAACTAACTGTGAGCTCAGTGCAGACTACATCAGATCCCTGAATTCAGCGTGGCTCGAGCAGGTTTCAGGTTTCTTTACACCTAAAGAAATGTATAGAACTAGGTCCAGAGTGAAAGAAACACTGCAGCTCACAAGGCACTCTATCTGCCTCCTCTGTCAGGTTTTTTCTGGTCCTGATAGACTTGCTGGCCCTGAGCAGAACCTCTCCTTTCTGTACCAGTCACAAGCATGCCCTGGAGCTGGGGGAAAACTCTGTGTCTGTGACTGATTCCACCTCAAGGGCTGCTCGTGCTCTTTGCTATTATTAGTAACATGAAGGAACTTAATGGCCTGAAGCTTTCAGAGCTGTGCCTGTCCCTGTAAAGGGCTGATCAATAATTCACTTTGAGATCTTAAAATGTCACCCTTCCCACTTAAACCCTTACTGGAGGGTCCACAATTCTTTGAGATGCTGAATGTCATCCAATGGCCTGAGCTACACAAGCCCTCTAGAAAGCCACAAATATTTAAATAATGGAAAAGTCTCCACCTTCTCATCATGACAGGACTCTGACTTCTCTCATCTGTGGTTATGCTCACAAGGTTAACTCTTAAATCATTATGTCTGGCAAAATACTAACACTGATACAGATTAAAAAAAAAAAAAAGTTTTGAACTCTCAGGAAATATCTCTTCCTGTCTGCTTTAGTTCAAAAATCCTTTTTTGAAAGCAAGTGAGGCTCTTGTTAGAAACGTGTAAGTATTCTTTGCTGCCTGTCCACTGTGAAGATGAATGCTTTCCTGAGATGATCAGAATGTGGGGACATCTGAAATCCTGAAACTCTGAAAAAAATAGGATAGGCAGAGCATTCCCTGGAATTTCAGAGAGTGCTAAAGCTGATAAATCTCATAGCTTAAAAAAACCAAAATCTAATTAAAGGTCACCAACTTACTGAAAGACCTGATTTTGTGTAAAGCCCCTGGCTAAATTTCTTGCTTGTAACTGCTCAGCTGAAAAAAATTTCCTGCTCTGAGGACTTCATAGCAAGGGACAGCTTCCCATAAAAGGAAAGAAAGCAAGTATTCACCTTTTTTCTGTTTGTTTTACAAAGGAATTGTGAACATTTAGTTATTGGCCAAAGTCCAAAAAGTGTCTGGTAAAAAAAAAAAAAACAACAAAAAAACCAAAACAACAAACCAAAAAAGAGTTGCTTATTACTTGTAAGTAGCACTTATATTGGTTATTAAACATAATGGTAACTTGCATGTACCACCAGATATTTTCAACTATGCAACCTGAATTCAGCAGTGTTATGTAAGGTAAGCACAAGTCATGAATGCAGCCTCCAGGTGCCCTCGGTGTAGAGCTGGGCTTCCTTAGCACAGAAACAAGCTTTGAAGTTTCCTAAGAGACCCCTAAACACATAATTGGGTTCGAGTTTTGAAGATCTACAGACACTGACCTAGAAAAGGTAAATATTTTCTTATCAATAAACTGGTTAAAATGTTAAATATCTCTAGCTATCTATATCTAAATATTACACACACATATATATATACGACCTCATCATAGTCCTTTTTTAATGGTCCAGGTAAGACACTGTATTGAGCTTGAAGTTTCACTTACATTCTCCTTCTGACAAAACAGACATGAAAAGAAAGCACCTACCCTTTCTTCCTAGACATCTGCACTTTGCTAGCCCCTACCACTCTTTTTGCTAGATATCTGCCATCTGACCCACACACTGAGAGACTCGGGCTATAACCAGAGTCATGCAAAGCAGGTAATTGGCACTGTCTGTGAACAGAGACAACACACTGCCAGTGAACACCGCCCAGAGCAGAGCTGCTGCTGGACTGTGAAGTTTGGGCTGGAAGTAAACCAAAAGTAAGAATTCTCTGACCACCTGAAATAAAACAGGATTAAATTCTGACAAAACTGACTTTTTATTTTCCTGAAAAAGTAACCATTGGTCTTTTTCAGTCATGTGTTCTCTACAGTTGTTCACTAGATCTAAGCACAGGAGCAAAGCACAAATGCTCCCCAGGACCTTCCAACTGCAGTTCAGCAATGATATATGCATTCTCAGGAAAGCAAATAATCTCTCTTTGATTATTATTGCAGGTTGCTAAAGGCACCTGCAATAAAGGAGTGGTGGAATTTCTTTCCTTCAGGGATATTGTATTTGCAGGGTGCCCCGTGGCAAGAAGGAATGCTGAATCTGACTCCATGTTCTCAGAAGGCTAATTTATTAAAATACTATATTATATTAAAGACCACTATACTAAACTATACTAAAGAAGACAGAAAGGATACTTACTGAAGGCTAAAAAGATAATAATGAAAACTCATGAGTCTTTCCAACACCCCGACACAGCTTGGCACTGATTGGCCAATGAGTAAAACCAATTCACATGAAACCAATGAAACAATCACCTGTTGGATAAACAATCTCCAAACAACATTCTAAAGCAGCAAAACACAGGAGAAGCAAATCAGATAATTATTGTTTTCCCTTTTCTCTGAGGCTTCTCAGCTTTCCAGGAGAAGAATCCTGGGCAAAGGGATTTTTCCAGAAAATATGAATGTGGCACAGGGATGCTGAAGGAAGGGGGAAGAAAAGAAGATTGCTTACTGTTCTAGCCAAGCTGTGCTCCAGATGAGCAGTGTGGTGCAGGCGGAGCTGAATGCAGGAGCTTGCCTTGCGGAGACTTTCGTGGCTTCCCAAAGTACAGTTGCTGCAGTTTGGGGGAAAACAAATAAATGGTTATTTCTGCTTGCTAGCTCCTTCTTTTAGCCTTGCTACCTCTCCTAAAATCACCAGTAGTTTAAATTCTAAGTGCAAAGAAGACTGAATAATACACACCCAGTTCTTGGCACCTGCTGCTGTGAAAATTGATAGTTCTGGCATATTTTCTAGTAAAACAAATAATAATTGCTTAGTTGTATCATTGACCATTAAGTTCTGAAAGGGAACAACTAGGACACCAAGAAAGAATATCCTTGACAAGCTGCATGTGCTCCCAAACCTTGATATTATTTATGCATGCTTTTCAAAACCAAACAGTGCAGTATCCTGGTTATGAATGCACCTCTGCAGAATGACTTGTAGTGTCTGATACCCAACTCAAAAATCAAATATCACATACACCAAGACAGGTGACCCTTGATTCTCAAAGAAGTTTAAGTTTTCACCCTGTGAAGCTCACACAGAGGTGGCAGAGTTGATCTTTTTCTTTCTCAAATCATGTGCCAGCTAAGATCAGACTCACTCAGCTGGCATGGATCCTACAAACTAAGCTGCTGGTCAAAGATGATGCAGCAGCCCATGACAAGGCAATGCCTTAATCTTATTTGCCTCTTTCCATTTACCACTCTTGGCAATCTTTTCTAAGTTAGAACACAGCCTTGGTTTGTCACTCTTAAAATCACTTTGAACAAAAATAATTTTGTTTTTCCCCTTCACATTTTGTTTTAAAGAAGTAAAATAATTCAAAAAATATTTCAGGGTTGAGACAAACATCTTTTTACATTTGAAAAAGTCCTTTGGGATTAATGAAAAAAAAAACCAACAATGATTTTTACAAAGGTAAATTCATCACCAAAACAAGTCAGTATGCATCATCAGTTACAACTTTGGTGTGTGTCCAATTAGATTCAGGAGGCTTTATTGAGCCTTCAGCCACAGAGGCACAAAAAAGGATATTCCATATTTATACCATTTTACAGCATGGTAAGCTGTTTCAGAACTCCCTGGGCCATGAAGGGAATTTTTTTTTTTTTTTTTTTGCTTGAAAAACTTGGTTTAAATGTAAACTGTATTTCTACCTAAAAGGGCTTTTGATGGAATGTCTGAATAAAAAGGGCTGGATTTAGTTAAAAAAAAAATAAACAAAACCAAAATGCTCACCCCTATGAATAAATCATGGAAAATGTGACTTAGATGAGACTCCTCTCTCACATGGCAGCAGAAGTCTTCAGCAAAAATGAATGGATAAACTTAAATGCCATTCAGCACATTTACAGGGAACTTACATATCTTGTAAATGTTCTGCTCTCACACTACACTGGAAGCAAAATACAAACTCTCCACTGAGGTTACAAGAGCTGTAAATGTATATATAGGATTCTTTTTTTAAACAAACATATTAAACATCACAAAGGACAAAGTCATTTCCATCTGACACAAATACCTGAAGCAAGGATCACCTTTGATAGCACCTCCATGCAGCTGCAAAATTTCTTGATTTCAACAGCAGAAAGTACAGATGTAAGAGTTGGAGAAGTGAACACCAACCCAGTGAAATGCCCATGCTGGTGCAAAGCATATCCCTGTTATAGCTAAACCCTTCTCAAATCCCTTTTCAAAGTCCAAGTGGCCAATTCCCAGTTCCTGGGACTGTACTAACGCATGTGTTCTCTTCTGTTCCTCCTGCTCTCATCTCTGTGTTCTGCCTACCCCACAGCTTTCCTGAAAGTTCTTCCTCTCCTCATTTCACCCAATTGTGTTTGACTCCTCACTGAGATGATGAACTTTTTATGTTTATCCCCTCTGGCTGAGGAACACATTCAGTGCAGTGCAAGCTGCAGATGGTGCTCTGGGGGTGGGAAAGGGCAGCAGTCCATGAACAGGCACAGAACCTTTTCACAATGGAGTGTGACTGCCAGAGAGCCCCTAATTAGTCAGACTGGGAAGGTTCCTTAACCTTTTAGAACAGCCCCAACACATGTTTTTTACTTAATGCCTCACTATAATTCCTGCTCTTTTCATTCTGCCTCACCTTCAGCCTGTGGACAAGCATAGCAACAAGAATATTACAGAGACATCCATGAGCCCTGAGTCACCTTTTCCTGATTCCTCCAGGATAAAGATTCCTGTTGCAATGCCAGTGACAGGAACTGGTACAGCTAGACAATTACAGAGGAGCTGTACCCTCCTAGGAAGTAACAATCTTGAACCACAGATATATAAAAACTGTCTTTTCCAAGTATAAGTTTTCCATGCCACTATGCTTCCAGGCAAAACAAGCTACAGCAAGAGAAACTTAATTTTGTTGTTATAACTGCTTTTACATTAGTGGTTTGTGTTAGCTTCTGCTGTGTCAAGCAGACACTATCCATCAGCAAAGTCTTTATTGACACAGCAAGCAGAAGTGGCCATGCAGTTGACTTAATGAATGGATTTAATTTGCACAAGTACAAAGAGAAAAGTTTTGACAGCTATTGTTACACAGGGGACTAGACAAAATGGATTAATGCCTCAACAAAATAATGTGGAAACCTGGTCTAGATGAAAAATGTGCTACAAGAAATATAAGTGCAGCTTTTCCACAGATTGACAAAGTAGCCTTTAGCTGTACCCCAGGCAGATTTGCTACCATACCAGTACTACTGAGATAAAAATGATATATCCCCTTTGGAGGATAACATGATTATTAGTAACTGGTTTATAGCACTCTGAGGTCTGTAAAGGAAACAAAAATAGAAGTGTTACAACCTTGTTAACTCAACATTTCTCCCCCTTTTTTTTTTTTTTTTGCTGAAATTACATGGAGAACACAGCTCTGATGAGAATGCCATGAAGAGCAATGCAGTCTCTGTCTTTAGGAGACATGGTAATGACTGGTCCAAGTGACTTGCCTGTGGTCTCACAAATATCTAAATATAAGAAAAAGAAAATCCCCATCATCTGAGACTCCATCACTGCTTGCTTCCCCAAAGCAAGATTCTCTGATGTGCTATAAGCTCCAAATCTTAATACAGTTCAATCAGACTGTTTTTTTAAAGTAATTCAGCTAGTAGCATCTCTGAACAAGAAACTTTATATGCAGTGACAAGAGAAAATTAAGTTTACTTTTCACAAAGAACATATTCATCCAAAATTGCTTGCTTCTTATGATTTCAATCTGTATGATTATGTCTATGTCAGTCTATAATTAATAGCTTAAACTTCACTTGGAGTGAAAACCAATTTTTATTTAGGTTTCAATTCCCAGAGAACAGAATTAGTAAGACAAAAAATGTCATCAATAAGGTCACAGGCGAGCATGTTACAAGAAAAGATAAGCATTTAGATTTTTCAATTCCATTCCCCTGCTCACTGTGGTGGCTGAACTGCAAAGCAATAAGGTAGCTGTGCAAATTATACCATGTGAGGGTGTGGATGGAACTTTAAATACTCTGGCACCTTAGAATAAAAGGATGTTTAGAAATAAAGCTTATCAGTATTTTTTGAACTATATTTCTTCGGTGATCTACATTACTGCAACCTATTGCTAGCACACACATCAATAAAATAATTAAGATTTTTTTTAAACCTCTACATTCTTATATTCACATTTTAAAACATCCACATTCTCTCATATGTTTTGGTTTTTAGGTATTTCAGGATGACCTGAGATTATGGCCTGTGTTTCTAAAAATAAAGGATTGATTCATTGCTGACAGATGAGAAGGGTGGGTTCTGGCTAGCTGCTGGCATTAAGGGCCAGGAGTTGACACTAGGTGTTTAAGCACAATTTAATTTACTTTCATATAATATTTTTCATGAAGGGCATCATAAAATCATATTTGGGGTACCCATTTTAAATCTAAGGAAAGATAGGGAAGTGTGAGAGCAAGATTTAAAGGTGGATCTAGGTTTGTTTGATGGGATGAAAAAGAAAGCCTGCAGGTTGCAGCAAGGCCAGGTTTCCCACCGTAAAAAGACCAGAAAACAAGAGATTCCAAATCAGAATTCTACAGATGGCTCTGTTGATTACAGCCTGGCCTGCAGTCTATATGCTACCTTCTGATATCTTTAAAATTTGGGTATTTGAAAATCTGATGTTCTATTCATGAGTCAGGCAGGATGTGAGCCCGAGGATCTCTGCGTAGGAAGGGAGTGAGGGACAGTGAACTCTGCTGCTGGCTGTAATGGTCATTAGCACAGAGGTGGTTTTCCTTCCCCCTCTCATTCAAAGCTAAATGGATTATTAAAATCATCAAGTCTTTCAGGTGCTTCTGCAGGAGGTGGGGTGAAGTGCTCATTAACACAATCCAATCTAACAGGAAATGAAAGCTTTTGACAAACCTTGACAAAGCTGTCTGCTTCACTAAAGCACTCTGCTCTGAGAACAATTCATCAAATCACCTTTTTGGCTTCACTTCAGGTGTTTTTTTCTGGATTACAGTACAGCAGGAGCAGCAGAATATTTATTCCCTTTTCTGTGTTAGAACTTGAGGAACTTCTACTGCAATTCATGCGTGAACTGACTCCAAATACTTTTCCGGGGAAGAACTGTGCACAAGTGCATCAAATCACTCTCAGCAATGTTGGGAGGAAACCAATTTGCACTTGAAGATAACGCACACATAGGAAAAATTTCACCCTGAGGCAACTCCTCAAGCCCTGTTAAACTACCCAAGGGATCCTTCGGGTCTGGGGTTTCACGTTTCAGAACCAGGGCTCCATTGAAGAGGCAGAAGAAAGGGAGCTGAATTGAACAGCACAATCTAGAATTACAAACTGCTGAAGTTTTAGTGCAGCTCAGAGCTTGGTGAATGACAGTGGAAGAGCAAAGTAAGAAAACGGAGAACATTATTGACATTGTTTCACTGCTTGCACAGATTCTACAAATGCAGGAATTTAAACAGTCTGCTATTGATACATTCTCCCCAACAATGAAAACAAAACTCTCCAGCACATACTGCACTGAGCTCACCCTCAATACAACGGCTCATTATTTCCATTTTTTAGCAATTTCTTTGAAGTTAGAAGAGCATCTTGGAAAAAAAAAAAAAATTAAATCCCTGGCCTTCTTCTGTAACCAACAGATCCGTGTATGACCTGGTTCTCTGCTTGGTGCTTCTGGTGTTCTAATGATTTACACTTTGCTCTTCCAGCTCCTGCTTTGTCAAGGTTGGAATGAGGGAAAAGTGGGCTCAGAAATGTTGAAGAGGCAATCTTGGCATCTTTAGTTGCCAGATGTAATTCACTATGAACATATGAACATTTGGCCTGTGTAAAGGTAGAAATGCTCCAGATGGATACAGAGCAAAGCTAACTCACACAGGGTGACACTTGCTCTCCCTTGCGCTGCTTTCATTAATCAAACTGACTTGCTCTAGGCTACTTCAGGTAATTTTTACACTCTACTGTAAACATGACAGCTTCTAAAATCTTCCCTTTCAATTACAGACATATACTATTTTGTCTAACACTCTTTACACCTCTAACAGCTGAGCTGTGATTCCTGCAGTGCCAGTACCACAGAACACTGCCAACCCTCCTGCTGGGAGCCAGTGTCCACAAAGCCCAGCTGACAAGTGCCTCCACTTCAGCTGCTTCAACACAGACCCTGCTCACTTTGGCTGACACCTGAATTTAGGCTGCCACAGGGCAAAAAACAACTAGCTGAGTCCAGCAGCGCTTTCAACCACAAGAGCTCACCTGAATCAGAGCATTTATTTCCCTCCTTGTAAACTGTTTGCATTCAGGAAGACTTGCTTGTATGTTTAATGTGTTTTTAACTTGCATTCAGCACCACAGTGCTGACTTAATTTGTTTTGTCACTACTGCAACTGGATATGAAGAAAAATCACCTGCTCTGCAGCTGCATGACACTGCATAAATAAATAACACATAATATCTCTCTTGGGTGATTTCCCCCTTTGAGGACTTGCTTATAACACCCCATGAGATAGTGGAGGCAGCAGCATCCTTGTATCACAGATGAGAATCACCAAAAGGACAACAGAGTCAAACAAACAATTCAAAACCACACAAAGCTTCCATAAAAGAGGATTTGAATCCTTGCACTGCAGCACACCATCCCCTCTGCAGAACACAAGCACCATGCGTTGCAGGAGTCTGAGACACTACACATGCATCACGGTCACCACTAGAAATGAAGGGGTGGGACTATTTTCAGGCCAAGAAGGATTCATTGCTCAGATAAACATCAATCTCAGAGGCTGTGAGATTTTAGAGGAGCAAGCAGTTGGCTATAGCTTAGAGCAGTCACAAGTTTCTTCATTTAAGGCAATATAGAGCTTTCTAAACCAACAGACAGTAGCCACGAATTTATTCTGCTTTTCTAACCTATCACCTTTACTTCTGCTGCACTGTGGATACTTTTGTCCTGACCCCTGTCTCATATGCTCACAAACGTTTCTGTTACAACTTCTAAACTCTTAGCTACTCTATACAACCCCACCTTACATTATAAACCCTTCACCATCTTATCAATGCAGTTTCTCACTCACTTAAGCCATATTCTCACAACTATAGAAATATAAGTTTATGATTTTTCTGCTTAATAGCTGTATATTGTATTTTCATAAATGTAATACAACATACAATCTGCATATTGTAAGTTTACAACCAATCTAAGCTTCTTCTAAGGCTGCAGATCAAATCTTTCCGTGTCTGTGCAAGTTTCTGTTTTTCTGTTTCTTACACACGTGGAGTGTTTGCAACCTGACACCCCAGCTCTCCCCGTGGCACTGTTGACATGGCTGGTGCCTTAATGAGGTGCTTACTTCTGTAAGAATTCATCAGCCCCACAAACACTCAGAAGGCATTCCTCCCAGGCCGGGTATTGATTTGTGCAAGTGAGGATCTCCACAATTAAGTCGTGAGTGATACAGCCAGCTGTAAATAAAGACAGTGAGGAAAATTAATAGTAGCTTGCTGGAGAACTGCAGCTACTTACTTGAGCAGAGAAAATAAGGGTTTTTTTTCTGTAATTCCTAACAACTGCTGCAGACTAGCTCCATCAAGAGGAATTAGATCAAGACACACTTGATTTTATTTATTTTTTTTTTAATTTTGCTTCAAATATTCTACCTGACATGGAATCTATGTCCATTTAGAGGAAATGAGCAATTTTCTGGGCAGTTGGATAGAGGAAGAGATGAGCAATATTCCCAGGAGGAAAGGAAGAGACAAATGGGATTCTTTTTTCTTTTTCATTTTCCTGATGAACATTTTGGTACATTTCCAATGAGGCAAAAGTTGACTCTGTAGCCACTTATGACACAAAAAAAAGCTCCAGAATGTTACTTGGTATTGCTTATGCTATGCACACCCTTTTAGCCATTAAAAAGAAGTACATTAATATTCTAATGTATTTTATATCTGCAAAATATTGTATTATTTAATATATGTGCAAAACATGTATTAAATACATATTTAATATGCAAAATATTATATTCTTTAACCACATAATAGTATAAAAAGATACATAATCCCTATCAATTAGGAGGTTCTATGTCAGTTTGTACAACCTGCTGTTCAGAAGCACTTTAGAATTTGGAGAATTTTCTCCAGTTCCACTCCAGTTTTTTAAGCCATTTTCCAACACTTGCCAATAATGCTTCCCCCCCTCTGTTCATTTTAGAAGAACTGGTTACAAATGGCAAAGAATAGTTGCATAATCTAGAAACAGGTCTGTTCAATTTGGTTTTCCATTGAAGGGGATGGGAAAACTTCAGAGAACAGGGGGTGTTCCCAGGGGAGGGGGTTATGACATAAAGCTGAAATGAAACAGAGTAGGTCACCAGAGCTTGCTCTTTGCCTTGGTTTGGTCTTCCCCAAGGAAAAACAAATGCATGAATGGATTCAAAAGCGTTTTCTGAAAATGGTAATTTTGTTTGCAAAATGTTTTTTTTTTCTTAAAAAGACACTTGAATTACACATTTTTCTACTGATTTTACCAGTTTAAATCATTTAGCCTTCTGAGAAGTTGCCATTGTAAGGAACTCATCTGGTTTGATGTTTAAAGTACAGTCCTTGCTGGCTGAATTCACAGAGTCCAGAAGATGAAGAACTGCCCAAAATCTTGAATTAAAATTGTAACATGCACTTTTTTTCAGGTCACTCACTGGGAAACAAAATCTAAAACTTGCTAGTATCACTCATTTCCACTCTGTAGATTCATCTTCCTTTCCTTACTCTGCCAAAAGTGCTTGCCTAACTGAACATTACTTTACATTAGATGGGCCAAAAAAGAGGTAATTCTTCCATCTACTTTAAACTTACTGCTTGCCTAGTCTGAACAAATTCAGGATAATTAATACTCAGCCTGTTACAGTCAACTAATTCCTTGAAAACTAAAGAAATTATTAAGTAAAAAGAAAGAAAGAAAAAAAAAAAAGACTGACTTAAAGCAGCACAGGAAGAGAGGGGGAGAAAAAAATTAATTTCTTTTATTTTGGCATATTCTTTTATTTTTGCAGAAATAAAAATTATTAGAGCTGGAATGAAAGATTCTCCAGTTAATCACAGAAACAGGATGGACAGGAGCAGAGCCAGCCTCTCATAGTCATTAATGACAGAATCATTTTGGTGGGGTAGAATCCCTTCCCTGCAAAGCTGGGTCAACACTGAATTCAGACCACCTTGTTCAGGGTTTTGTCTTGTAAGACCTTAAACATCTCCAAGCCTGGAGACTCCACAAACTTCACGGGAAAACTCTTCCAGTTCTTAATTATTCTCCTTGATTCTTCCCACCTCCTTGGAATTTCTCCTTTCATTTGATGCCTGATGTGCTTCCCCTGTACAGAACCTCGACCACTTACCATGCTGTGTAAGAAGAAGAGGATGTGGTGAAAAATCTGTCCAAATGCTGAGTCTGAGTTTTGTTCCACCAAGGATATGCTCTGGGAACCTTGTTGTGACACTCCAGATTTTCCCAGTATTTGTCTTCAAATCAAAAGCAGGATAGGCATTTCTGATTCTGGAAAAAACATGCAAAGAAAACAAAGAGGTGTGTGGTTTTGGCCTCTTCTAAGAGCAAGAAAAAAATTCTACAAGATACATCTGGTGATGCATAGAGAGGTGTTAGAAATAAAAGTCTGTGGAGAGAAATGGTAGCGATACAAACTCTGTTTTTGTGCATTAGTGAGATAACTACATATCAGCCCACAAAACTGCATCTGTTATTTCAGGGAAACCAGCAGCAAAATCTTCATGAAGTTGACAGAACCACTGCTGAGCTTGACCTCAGTGAAACCAAAAGGAGTTTAAACAGAGACTTCAGTGTGCACTGAGCTCAGAAGAAATGATAGTGCTCAAATATGTACTTAAATAACAGAGTTTTAACACAGAACTAGCCAAGAGCACATGCACAGACAGCTGCAACTAGGACATCTGGTCAAAATGAGTACAGGAACATGCTTCCTATGCAAAATCTGAAGGAGTATCTATTTCCACAAGTCTCTCATCACTAAAACCCGGGGTATTTATGTGAAAGTCTGTAGGGTGCAGTAACAGTTGCAGTCACTGAGTCCCTCTGATATACCATGAACTATAAAATATATTGCCCCTTGTCCTTTCAATTTCCATAGACTTGCAGATACTAATTCCTCCTGAGGTCCCATTTCCTAATGAACACTGGTCACAGGTATTGTGCCTATCATCTGGGAATAAACTCGCTTTTTAAGCAAATACACTCTGCAGCTGCAGGAAGGGGTACACCCTGTACCAGCTGAAGCTTCACATTTCACTAATTGGCCTGAAGATTTAGCAGCTAACCCCAAATATCCTGTAGTAAGCATCCTGCCTTCTCTTCTGCTTGTTGGTTCATTTTGTAGCTGGTGAGGTGGGAGTGCTCTGCAATGACTCTGGGGAGTGTATTTTGGACCCCAGTTCTGTCTCACGAGTCTCCCTTACTGTGTCACCTCCTGCCTCAGAGTTACTGCCCAAGGCTCTTAAACAACCACGGGAACTCCCCTTTGTGTCCTTCATTTCTACAGCATGAAAAGTAAAAAGGGAGGAAAAAATGAAAAAAAAAAAAAAAAAAAAAAGGAGAAAAAGGGAAAAAAAGCTAAGAAAGAAAAAGAATAGGAAAAAAAGGGGGGAGG
>JAYDZK010000056.1:69119758-69138069 GCA_034509185.1 Euphonia xanthogaster | reverse complement strand
GGGGAGAGGAAGGGGGGGGGAGAGGAAGGGGGGGGGAGAGGAAAGGGGGGGAGAGGAATAAAAAAGGAGGAAAAAAACGGAAAAAAAAAGCCTAGGCTTCCAAATGTAAACAGCCCAGCAAAGCAGCCAATTTCCTATTATGAAAAGCCAGGGTCTTGATGTTTCAGTGAGGTGGGAGGAAATGAGGCTTGACAAGAGAACCTCCAGTACAAGGCAGACTTGTCCTCATGGTTAAAAGCATTCCACTGCAGAGGCAGTTTGGGTGACCTGTGTGGTTGGTGTGAGTCTATTTCCTTTGTGCACAAGGTGCAGCTCTTCCCCTGTAACATGTTTCTGCAAGAAAGCCCAGGACTGAAAAAAGCTGTAAACTTCACTAGCCTTTATCCAGCCTCAAATTACCAGGCTATGTACACATACAGGGCATGAATCACCTCCTCAACTCGCTGGCAGTCATTCCAAAGCCAAGCAAACATCATCTCCTACCCTACCCACACACTGCTAATATTTTAGCAAAATGTGGGGACACAAATTTGCTTTTCAAATAAAAACCCATTCAGTTTCCAAAAGTGTTGTTCATTTATGGCCATCTATTATGCTCATGTGATTAAAGAGCTTCTGGCCTCAACAGGTGGGCAAAACACTGCAAAACTTTGACAGTTTGGGTCTTCCAAAGCAGAACTGAAGTATCATACAAACATTACACAAATAAAATCTTGTGCCACTTGCTTTCTGTGCTGCCACAACTCAGCGTGTGCAGAAAATACTGACATTTATAGGGATTTGCTATTCCACAGCATTTCATAACATGATGTTTTTCTCTGCAGTGCAAAGCACATCCTTGAAGATATTGAGAGGTGGAGGAACTCTGCATTTTGCAGCACTGGACTCTGAGATGGCCAGCTTGGTCTGAAAGTGGCTTTAGGATGTGTTCTGAAGCCACCCAGGGATGACTTCTCACTACAGCTCTGCTCACAGTCCTGCAAGTCACCTGAGAAAGGGCTTGGAAGTCTGCTTGACAGTCCTGTACAGCCAAATGCTTCAGTTACAGACTGCTACCTGTGCAAGTATCACCTAGAGAAAAACACAGTGGGTTTCTAGCTGAGCTACAAGCTGGAGCTGCAAGAATGCATGACACAGTCTGAATTCTACATCCTGCCTCTGCCAGCACCTGAGATTCACTGGGCACTGGGAGGATGCTCATTTGGCAAGACTGGATATTTAAGTTATTTGAAAATTTATGATATTTTTCGGTCTTTTGGTTGCAGTGACATTTTGTCCTTAAAAAGTTTCTCTACTTACTTAATAGAAGAAAAACAAAAGCTGTTCTTATTTTCTTGTTAAGAGTATTTGCTCGTGACACACACAAAACAAACTCCTGCAAAACAAGAACCACTTTGCATTTATCTTTTTAGCCTGGTAAATAAACTCATCTACTCAAAAATCAATATAAAGCTTTTCCTAGAATTAGAATGTTTAGACATTAAAAACATCTGAATAGCTGAGAGGGAAGCAGTCATGTGGAATGTGCCTTCATGCACCTCATGGTAGAAGTGGGTTGGGGTTCAGGCTGATGAACTGTGGAAAAGGAAACTGAGACATGGGACTGAGCATGTTTTGAAGCTGACCACCCCATCTGAATATATAATACACCTCTTAATTTCAGTGCAACATCAAACTGGATTTTTTGGTTGGGTTGCTTTGGGTTTTTTTTTCTTTTAAGAGAAGCAGCCTTGGCTGACCTTGAATAAAATCAATTCATTAAAGTCTAATAAGAAAATCAGGATTCCGTTTTCCAGCTACTTTCCAGGGGGGAAAAGCCTGCATTTGTGCTAACAACTTGACACTGTGATCAGTGAATATCTACAAAAGAAAAATCCATCTGCACAGATGGTCTAAATACTTGTAATTTTTTGTGTGCTTGGATTTCAAACACAATTCATTTTTCTGCAGAAGATTAAGAAAGTAAAAAATGTTCTATGCCATTAAGTCAGGCTATTAAGTGAAATGGTAAAATATAATTAAAGTAGGTCTTGTCACTTGCTCAGTCTCACTTTTCATCATGACAGTATGTAGCAATTCTGTTCTCAATCAGTTCCTCCAGCTCTTATTTTCCTGCTCAGAGTTGCACAGGCACTAACATTGTCCAAGACAATGACAGAAAAAGGATGGGAAGTTTCACACACTATAAGCCATCAACAGCCAAGAGTTAAATGTACTAATCACTAATAAAGCAGATAGTTCGAAGCTTAAATGTTTTTTGAATTATTGTTCCTTGGTATTTTTTCATATTTAAACAAAAATTAAAAGTGTTTCCTTATTTAAGTAGATACTGGGATTGCAGCATTGTTCAGGACTGCAGGGTGTGGCTGGCTGACCTTAGGTGGATGCCAGGTGCCCACCAAGCTGCTCTACCACTCCCTTCCTCTTCAGAGCAGGGGCAGGGGGAGAAAAAAATGGGAAAAAACCCTACTGGGTCAAGTTAAAGGCAGTTTTCCAAAAGCAAAGGCAAAGGACACCCATATAATTAAGGGAGGACAAAATATTCTCAACTTCCAATCAGCAGGCAATTTCCAGCCTCTGTCCAGGAAGAAGGGCTTCAGACAAATGCCACAATAATGAACATTGCTCAGCAGTAGCCAGGACACTGGTGTGCCATCCACACCTTTCCAGCTGCCAATACACAGCCCAGCCCTGTGAGGGGATAATTACCTCCATCCCAGTCACCCCAAAACACAGGGATAACCAATCCCATTAATGTAAGTGAAATGGGATAGTTGGCTGAAAAAAGCCTTTTCATTACTTACTTCTCCACAGCATTGCAGAAACCAACTGTGTTTTCATTACTTCCTTGATCTGCTTCAATCAGCTGGATAGACCAAGCTGCAGCCTAAAAACACCAACAAGACCCCAGAAGAAACAGAGCTGAGTTATTTAGGCATGAGAAGAAGAAGGACCATAGGGCTAATCTTGAATTTTGTTCCATGAGAGCCTATCACCCCTCCCCTGGCTTGATGGAGTTCCGAATAAACACAAATGACCCCATTCTGACTGCACTCTAAATGCTTTCAGAAGTCACAAAGCATCAGCTGCCCTGGATAAAACCCATTTCCCCCCCATGGAGAACATGAGGAGTTTCAGACCAAGCTTTCACAATTCACCTGGTATCAAGGCACAGATAACTCCAAATGCAGATATCTTGTTTTCAAAAGGGAGAAGGACAAACTGAAGCTTGTGCTTCAGTGTGTTTAAACCTTATTTTCTCTCTTTCTGCCCTAGCAGGAAGCTCAGCATCCCCTCAAACTCCATAAACCCATCAGGTAAGTCCCTAAGACAGATAAGAGGGAACCAGTGGACTCTACTGAGCATGAAAAATCCCCCCATACTTTCTGTGAACTTGGAGAGCAGAGTTCTGAGCCACTGCTTTGGGTCAAGCATCCCCTTGTCTGTTTGCCTGGAGTACTCTTCAGCCAGAATATCATCTCCAGGAAAGAGCTTAATGCTATTACATCTGCAAGCCTTTCTGCTCTTGTAGGTAGAGACATTACAAGGCTGAACTGTATAAGAGCTTTTAAACCCCTTCAGAAAGAGAAGAGGAAACAGAGACAAAAGGTTTGTTTTATAATTGGAATAATAATTTATATAAAAGTGTGGGAATTTTTCAAAAATAACTAATAAACACAATTTAGGATTATTTTTGGCTGGATAAGAAAGTGTAATAGGCATTAAAAGATGCAGGGTGGGAAATTTCAGTTATATTTTAAAATGGTGGGATGATTATAAAAGATGAGAGATCTGCTGGGAGCTGGCTGGTGGGGAAATCACAACAGCAGAACTGAAAGCTCAAAGTTCAGAAACCTCATGAGAATGCAGTGAGACCCCGAACTGATGGTATGTAGTATTTTCATTATCCACAATACCACACAAAGGATTAGGAGAGTGCAAATGAAATTTAGAGATACTAAGCAGATACTAAATTTCAGTTTTCATCATCAATAGAGAGGAAAACTGAAATTGTCTGTTAGGAAAAAAAACACAAAACAATGGATAATCCTGAGGGTGCAAACAAGAGAGTAAAATTAAATTTAGCAATCTGAATCAGTAGTCCTTCATTCCCTGGTTCTAAGAACTGCTGGGAAAGGTCCTACAAAATCCAGTGAAAAGATAAGACCTCCACTGGCTCATTGTTTCCATTTTGGTCAGGCACCCACTTTTCAATTCACCTCATCAGACAGTAATAAGAACTTCTGGAGGATGTTCACTATTTAGAAATTATGAGTTATTTGGTAACAGCCTCCAAAAATTACCTATTCATTAAAAACTCCACAAAACAAACAAAGGCTCCTTTTTCTCCTGCAGCTCAGTCCTTGCAGAGCAGGTAGAGTGCTCTGGAAAAAGTACATGGGAAAAGAGAAATAGCCACTGAGTGAAAAGCTAAGAAAATTAGCCCACAGGTAAGAAAAGGTGAGGCTGGCACACAACATTAAATGGGACTGAAGGTATTAAAAGAGCAAAACCACAACTGCCAAGTAAGGAAGGACACAGAGGAATTGAGCAAAGGGGACAAGACTTGGAATGCATGATTTGCCACAAGGACATGAATCCTCAAATCCTCATGGCTTGAAGACTAATATGATTAAATAATTACTAAAGGATGGAAAAGAGGAGCCTGACAGCCCAAAGCTGCAATCTGGATCCTCCTTGCAGGACACAGGAGTGGCACAGGAGCCCTCTGCTTTTTGCACATTTTCTGGCAGCATCTCTGAGCGATTCCTAATGGCAAACAAGAATCCTGTGAGGCAGGAATAGTCTACACATCTGGAAAATACCATTGCTAAGTCACTCCAAGTCATTCTGGTGGCAGAGTTATATAAAGGAGATAAATAGCTCCAGCTCCAGGGATGAGAGATTTAGTTTGGTCATGTCTTCTTTCCACATGTCCAGAAACTTCACTTTCTTCTTCTTGCATATAAAGTTAAAATGTTATTAATGAAAAGTTAATTACATGATCACATTAGTTTTCCACAGGACTTGAGTCTCCATGCACTGCAAATGCATCAAAGAGAGCAGTGAATGTGATGGAACTCCATATCAGGAGAAGTAATGACAACAGGGATGAAGCTACTGAATGCATCCCTTGATGACTGGAATTTTTTTTCATACACAGACTTCTCACATTATGTTACTCAAGTCACCTAAATCATCCTTCCAAATATGAACAATAATAGCGTATTTCTCATTTCTGGAGCACCCAAAACAAAATCATGATCTTTGGTCTGATGATGGGACTTGGGTGGAGAAAGGAGTCTTGTTAGTTACTCTGAAAACACTAAAATCTAAATTTAGATCCTAAATATCATAGACAGAGTAACTAAGTATATTAGATACCTTTTAGGTTTTATTTCAGTTTTCTTTCTTATATGGAAAAAAATAACATCTCTTTTCATTGGGATGTTATAAAGATAATTTCTTTTATCATTTTTGAACATCTGACCTGTAATGAAAAGGCCAGAAAAAATTAATGTTTCCTTTATTACACTGGCCATCTTTTGATTAGCACACATTAAATAAAGCCTAGGGCCATACAACTGCATCCAAGAGCTACAGATCAAAATAGCAGTATGATTTCAGCAGGGTGAATATTTCATCTTGCTACCTATGACCCATCTCAATTCTACTCTCCATGTCTCAGCATCCTTTGTATTTCACTCTGAAGGGCTGCTTCTCCTCTCCTACTACTTGGAGGCATTGTTTACTTGCTCTGGACCTCACACATCCAACCTATTCTCATTCTCTTGCTGTGGTATCCCACTTTTCCAAGCCTTCTGATTGTCTTACTCAGCACTAGGTCTGTCATCCCACAGCACTTGTCTTTTCCAAAACTCCCAGCCCAGCAGCAGTAACTGCTTTACAGGCTTCTATTGCTCCTCCCTCTCTCTAAGAGTTCCTTTCACTCTTATTTTCCCTTATCATCTCAAGGTTCAGCTGCCAGCCCCTTGCCTTGGCACTCTTTCTATCCTGACATGGCTTTTTCTCCCTGAAGGAATTCCTGTGACCACAGTGAATTTTATGCTACAAATCAATTCATTCCTCTCTCCCATTGCTTCCTCTTGGAGCTAAACAGCTCAAATACTTTCCTGACTTAATCAAATCCTCCCACACATCCAATTGTAGCTGCCCTTGACTCACTCAGCTCTTCTCTTCCCTCCCCTACAATTCTCTCTTCCTCCATCACAGAAGCATTTGTGCCTGTTCTTAAATGTGTGTGTGCTTCCTCTAGCACCTCTTCTTCCCATCCCATCATTTAATCTGCTCCTGCTCATTTGTATCCCACTATTTTCTGCTTTTCTCCTGAGAAGGCTTGTTCTTTTCATCACCATGTCAGCATGCTTTAGTTTTTCTATCATGAGTAAAAAAAAAACACAAACAAACAACAACAGTCTTTTGTCTCTCCACCTATTCTTTCCCTCCTGTTTTGTATTCATCACTGAAATTCTAAAATGCAGTGCACAGGATTAGTCTTAAGAGTTCTTGTCCTTAGATATATTTCCCCCTGCTGCCTTCCCATCTGTCTGGGCCTGCATATGTTTACTTTTATAGTTCTCCATATTCAGAGACATAGAAACAAGTCAATCAAGTGTCTCTTCCCCTCTGCTCTGTGATACTGTGATCACTGGGACTTAAAGGCACAAGGTGAACCTAAACTGTCTTTTAATATTCATGGTGCAGAGGTATCCTGTAGGCTATTGCAGGATTCCTATAATGATTCAGACTGCTAACAAGCACTGGAGGAAAGGAAGGGTTTATCATTTTCTTTTCCCTTCTCCATATCAGGGTTTTGAAAGAAAGAAAATGGGGACAGATAGAACACCACAGAGAGTCATGGGAGTCCCATAAGACACAGTTATTAAAAATGGCAAAATCACAAACAGAGCTGTGAACACCCGATGAAGGAGGAAAAAAGATAAAAAGTTTGGTTCAGACAGACAGCTAGAAGAGAGTGTGTGTCATAGGATCCAGCTTCCACAGTCAGAGCAGATGCGTCTGTTTTTACAAAATAATTATATATGCCCACGGAAGTGCACACAGGATGATGGTAGGATGGGCTATGTGTTTCATCCCTCGGGATCAGGATATGTCAGCCAGACTAGACACAGAGACAGTAATCTGGCTCAACAAAAACAAAAAACAAACAAACCAAGTTCAACATAGTGTACTGTTATTTTGAATCTCAGGTTTCATATCAGACCATAAAGATTTGTCATGTTATCTTTCAAACACTTACTCTACATTTCTGTACTTATCCTTCTCTGGTAGTTTTATGGTTCAGTGAGCCATAAAATGAGCCTACTGGAGCATTCTCGACCATAATCTAGATTCTCTTCTGGTATAAAATGCTTTTGCTTCCCCTGAGGCATAAATGTTTTATTTTTCATAAGGTCTTTCAATTAAGTGCTTCTAATCCATGTTGCAACAGTGTGAGTGAATACACGAAGCACAAGGACACAAACAAGAACAAAAACCCTTAAGCACTGTTAATTTAGGAACATTTAAATACCTCTCTGTTATGTCCAGAGCCCTGGGGGTGGGTAGGTCCTGTGCTGCATCTTCCAGAAGTGTTGGTTACAGCAGCTTCCCCATTTCCACTTTCTTCTCTCACTTTTTCTCCAAATGGATAAGTGTCTAAGAAAACAGGACTCGGAGCATGCAGATTGTCAAAGCCTATCTGAAACTGCAGATTTCTGCTGCCCCTTTCCACACTGGAGACTGAATTTCCACTATTCCTTCCATGGAGTTCTCTCTCGTGACTGTAGGGGTGGGAATCAGCCACAGAGAAGTTTCTGCAGTCAGGCAGTAAGGAAGGTCTGAAGCCAACCATTGGTGCCACTGTGCCTTGCTGCCAGTGAGGGATTGAACTTCCAGGGTAAAGCTCTCCATGAGCAACCAGAGGGTGACTGCAAAGATGCTGGTCAGGCACAGGCTGACTGAAAAGTTCTGCTGGGAAAAAGATTTCTTCGTGATGATGTGGGTGAGAGGAACCATAAAAAACAAATTCGTTGCTGACTTCATCAGCTATTCGATCAAATCCTAGAGGGATGTCTCCATCAGAGCCAGGATGGCACACTGGGTGAGATGCCTGGGGCCCAGGCTGTCCTGCACAGAGCTCACTGTGTGAGAAGGGCACCCTCCCAAAGCCTGCCATGGCTGATGGGTGCGTTCAATCCTGCCACTCCTCAGCCAAGTCTCAGAATAGTTCCAGGTCCAGAGAGCAAAGCTCACAACTGGAGCTGCACACCACTGAAACAAAGCACAGAATGGAGGTTAAACCCCAGAATAATAGAATGAAAGCACTACACTGCTTTGGTCTTTCTGTTTTTGAGCTTTCTCCAGAGAGTGGAAATATTTTCTTAATGTGGAGCTTGATTATTCTTTTGTCTGATCATTATTTCCAGACATATTATTAGAGTTATGATAATAACAACAAATTGGTACTATTATTATTAGCCTTGACTCATAAATAACAGCAACAGGATGCCTGAAACAGCTGATCTAAATATTAAATACTAATTCTGATTAATATTAAAGAAAAACTCAATTTTTCCCCCATAATTTCTACACTTGCGTAGCACACAATGCAGGAAGGAAGAGTTTGTATTAATTGTTGTTAGTTTCATTCACATTTTCCTCTTCTTTGTGCCTCATATTCTACCACTTCTTATCTTAGTGTAATCAGGTGAAGAAAGTTAAGTCAAAGAATATAGAAGACACGAACCTCCAACTAATACTCTCCAAAAGCTAGGATATGGCATATATAAAGGAAAAAAACCACATAAATAAATGTCAGCCTTTTTTGTTTCTTGTTTTACAGAAGAAATTTATCCTCCAAGCCTGAGGCTGGCCTTCTTTATCAAATTAACAGGCAAGGGCACGAGCTTCTGCAGCTCCATCATTAATGTTGACACTAGAAAACTTCCTGATCTGATTTTGGCATGTGCCAAGTACTCCTATGGTTGAGATGGGCAGCATGCACTGGGAACTGCTGTCAGCAGGCATGAGGATATATTTTTTAGGAAGGGAGTTTAGTTCTACAGCCAAAGTCTATTCTGGGCCATTTGCCCTGAAGGCCTTGGCCTGTTTCATTTACTGATACAGATGTAGCCTAAAACCCACAAATGACACAGAACAGCAATACCACACACGGCACACAGTTGTGTATTTATCACCTAAAAGAAATAAAAACACCTGACTTAATAATTCAATTAAAAAATGCATTCCTGAGCAGGAAAAAAAAAAAGCTATTGAGCTAAAAAGTGTGCTCAGAAATTGTTAAAGCTTAGCTCCACAAATAGGTTTTCCATTAAGTCCTCAAGATACTGTATTAGTTTAGATAACAGCACCTTGCAATGAAAGCCTGTGTTACAATAGAAGGTGTTCATCCCAATTTTATTTATTTTTGTTTCATTTCAAGTCAAACTCTGGGTGACATAAGCTTCTATCACCCACAGTATGGAACGAGAAATAAAATGAAAGCTTAAACAGGCTGAAATAAAACCTGCAACCCAGAGGCTGAACAACTGTTTCAAGCACTCCATTAGTAATTCCATGAGTTGCATGCTTTGGTTTGCTTCAACTGTGTTGGAAAAAAACCCCACATTTATGAAATGACACTAGGCCAGATAACCAGAATGATGCATACCACTTTGAATGGTGATAAAATGCAATTACAGTTTTGTAGCTTTCTCTCAGAATGAATGCTAAGCTCACTATGTTTTTAGAGAAAAATGACACCTTAAAAAAAAAATAAAAAGCATAACAACAAAAGTTGCTTGTATGAAATTGTCCTAATTTACAACTTTCTCTGTTTTTCATTTCTACAGCAGGTAAATAAAAGAAAGAAAACAAGAAAGAAAATTATATAGCCATTAAATCAAGAAGTATGAGGTCTTCCACTTTTTTTTTTAACCCATCTTGAAAATGGGAATGTTTCAGGAAGAAATAGAAGATAAAATAATGAAATCTCCCTCCAGTCCCATCTTCCTTAAAAAAGCTTGGCTGTCTGGAAGACTGCAAGGCGCAGAAAATACCTTTTACACCCTTTCAACTCTTCCTAAAATATTTTCCTTGCATTTTAAACAAATTCTGTTTACGATGGCACATAAATGCCTAACATCAAATCGTGAACAGGCCTGTGACCTGTGCACAGAAGCATCCTGTGTCTTTCCTAAGGGCTTGTATTTAAAACTGACCCTGAGAGAGGAGGCTCAGCATGCTATGGTGCAAATCTCCATGGTGCAAATCCTGCTAGTTTGGTCAGAACCACCAGGCTCTGCACCTGGGCCAGCTCCTCACCCTTCTCAAAGCAGCACACAAAGGCCAGGGAAGGATCTGGCACCTCACCAGCCACCCTTTCACCTTCTGAGTCTTGTCAAGTGCACTGATAAAACAATTTGCAAAAATCACTACAGAGGAAAAATTTATATCAAGTTTTTATAAACACCCCAGTTTTTGTTGTTTTTTTCTTTTCTTTTTGGCCTTGTGGTTTCTCAATCCAAATTTTATTTTGGAGGGTTTGGCTTTTTTCTCCCACAGCTATGAAGCCCTCCTTGTCCATTTGAATGACAGCTGTATTTTCACATAATGGTGTGGCTCTGGGATCAGGAGTTTTAAAGGGAGAATTCCAATCAATACTGTAAAATATCCACTACAAATCAAGAGATTTGAGAGTCTCACAGCATTGCAAGCACCATGCAAGCACACAAAACCACTTTCCACGTGTGGCCATGCCCGTGAATCCTCACAAAAAAGCCTGGCACTCTGCAGGCTCAATTTTCACTTTTACAGATCCCAGGAGGAGATGACTGGGGCACTTGCTAAGCAGTAAGAATATCTGTTGCAACTCCTTACCTGAAACACAATTTTTTAGAAGGAAATAGAGCCTCCTGTGTCTCCCTGCTCACAGACATTTTCAGGTGACCTATGTGCTTTCAGTAGCAAGGGGGTGTAGCTTCTCAGTCAGGAGCTTTCCTTCCTGCTTAACCGGTTTATGGCGGTGATGATTCTCTTCCCAAGGCATCCCTCAGGGAAAATTCAAACTGCAGTAGCAATAAAAAGCTAACACCTTATCTATTCTCCTTCTCAATTTGGAAACCCAACCATACTTTTTATTTTTTTTATATATATATGGTGGTAGATATATAAAGTGCGAGTTTCCAACGTGCTCAAAATAACAACTTCATTAAAGGGGAAGGATTGCCTCTTAGGAAGATTTCTGCACAAGAACAGGAGTAAAAATTCTTCTCTACTCCATCTACATGCTCCAAAAGGAGCCCCCAGCTCCAGGCACAGGGGAGGGGGACAGTACAAACCTCTGATGGCAGAGTGGCCCTCTGGCTCTGGCTCCTCGGTGTGCAGAGCCGGGATAGAACAATCGTGGAAGAACCTCCCTTATTCTGGGATATTTCCCAGGGACCAGTGAGGACTTGGCTCCCTGCAAAGGGCCTGAAGAGCTGCAGTAAACACAGCACTGGCCACGTCCATCTCCCACAGCCTCAAAGAGCCCAGTGCCCTCCATAAAAGGGAGCAGCAGAGGCTGCTCCAGACACAACACAAAGGGATTTCCCTCAGGGACCACTCGCCTTCACACTTCATACCATTCCTTAAAAAGTTAGAAATTGCTCCACTGAAGTGGCTATTCAGAATTCAAGCAAAATCCCAAGGTTGCAACAGGCAAGAAAATATCCTCAGAAAGGGGGAGGGAGTAAGGGCCAACAATATTTCAGTTATAAAAAGCCATGCAATGAAAGTGAACAGATTAGGATAAAGCATATCAAGTTAATTATTAATAGCTGATATCTTATATCTGACAAACTGAAGTTATAATTTGATAAAATTAGCACTACAGGAAAAAAGTCCTGGCCTTTAAAGCATAAAAGCTGGCAGTCATGTCTGTAATTTAAAAGCAGTTAGACAAGGACAAAACTTATTCCAGTTGGTGAAAGGTGATGCATTTTTTTTCCATATATTCTCCATACATTCTCTCAAAATATCAACTTCCTCCACGAGCAGTTTGGTGGCATTTGTGCTGCACCATCCTCGCTTCCAGTGATTACAGTGAAGTGGTCCTGAGAGAGAGGAACACACCAGTTTTAGGAGCTGCCATCTCAGAGTTGGTGCCAGTGTGTTGTTGCTTCACCTCACAGGGATTGGACACAGCTGAAGGAGGAGGATTGGGAAAACAGGAAATAGTCATGGGAAGAGCTCATGTTCCAAGCAAACACAGAAGGCTCTACACACATAATACAAACTGAGCTGGGACCTCTCTCCCCGTGGTGATTTCCAGGAGAAGCCTATGAGGGTTTTTCTTGAGAAACTGAACATTTTCAGAATTTTCCCAGGCTTTTAGGTGGCCACTATTTCTCTGTTTCCTGCTTCCCATTAAAGGAGCAGACAGGGAACTGCTGAGTCACTTTCTAGCCTAACTCCTCCTGGAGCTGCCAAGAATCGCCTCCTCCTCTTTTTGCTGGCACGTGGGACAAAATTTCCAGAGACACAGAAAACCAGACAGCCCCTGGGATGTTCCCTTCACCTCGGTTAGACACTCCCAGTGCTCCACCAGCTGGCAGGAGCCACAGCTCACTCAGATCAATATTAAATTAAATAATTTGATTGAGCTGTGCACGAGTGTGCTCTTTGGAGCCAGGTCTGATAAAGAAAGAGCTGGCAAAACAATCACTCCACACCCCCCAGGATGAAGCACAAGCTCTTCAGCAGGTTTTCCTCCCAGGGTTGCTTCACAGGCAGTGTGGAGTTTGTGAAGCAGCACTCCTGCCTTTGGAGCCTGCAGGCTTCCAGTGATGACAGGCTTGCACAGGGAATGCAGCAAAGTGTTTTAGCAATCCGTGGGGATGGAAAACTGGCTGAACAGAGAGCCAGTGAGGAAACTGCTCTGTTTCCTAAGAAATCCATCCTCTGTGCTCCTATTCTCCAGTGCCACCTACTGTCACTTCCCAAAACTGTGAAGCAGGGACAGAGATCGCGGTGTCTGAGCTTCATGTCTGGCTCCGGGGGGCCTCATTTTATCCATCACCATCCCTGACAAATATGGTCCCTCTCAGAAAGCTGCTCTTTGTGGGGAAGATTCATGACTCTCGAGGTCCTGCTTCTCCTGGAGCAGCACTCCAAAGTACTGCTGCACCAGAGGGAGGGCAAAGTGTCAGCAAAACTACAGAGATACAGCAGGGCTTTTCATGTGCTGGCAAAAAAAAAAAAATGTAAATAAATGCCAGGATGTTGTGTTTAAGCAGCCAATGAACAAGAATAGTGGTTAAAGAAAAAAAAAATAGGTTGTTTTGTACTACAGGCCCTTTTTTTCTTTCTCACAAGTTTCATCAAGCAGGGGTTGTGCCCTCCTACCTGTTTAGTAAAACCCAGCGGAGTAGATGCTGCTGGGCAAAGAAAATAAAAGTTGCAACAGACACAATACAGTGGTTGAGTCATTACAGTGATTCATCAGTGAAGGAGACATTTGTTGGAAAGGGCAGAAGGACTTTTCAGTTCTGGAAACACTCCTCACCCTCTATTTACTCACACAGAACAAGAAAGGGAAAGGACGGAGAGGAAAGAGGGGGTGGGGAGCAAAGTTCCAATTTTTCTGAGAAAAACAAATTGAAAAAAAATTTGCTTAACATAGAAAACATTTTCACAGGCTCTGCTGACACCTACATCTAATATGCAAAGTTACTAAGCTACCAACACCCTCCTGAGGTTTGAAATAGGCTGTTGTGAAAGATCAACCTCCAGAGCCTGCTCACACTGACTGCACAGCTAGCTAGGACTAAATGTAGCCCACAGGATTTAATCTCTCCTTTTATTTGAACATCTTCTGTACTTTGATCCTCTGAAAGGAACAGCGCCCTTCAACAGCCTTGATCCTGGCAGAAACAATTACTCTGGCTTAAAAAAAAATAAATCAAATCTCTGAAAAAAGTTAGGTGCTGGAATGGAGATCACACAATGTATATTAAAATATGCAGCTGAAATAAGGCAAGCAGGCAATTTCTTATGTGCATACACACAGGTGCACACATATATGGAGGTTTCTATTTGTGTATGTAAACACACATGTACATGCAGACACGTGTATTTATGCATACACTTACATACCTAGATCTCTCTACAAAAGCCTAAAATGGGTATATACATAGAAACACCTATTAAATGCTAAGGGAGCCGAGGAGAGAGCTTAAATGATCCAGAAAAAAAAGTCAACCCACAATTTACAGCTGAAAGTCAAAAACCATGAAGCTGAAGAGTGCTTAAAGCCAAAGCTCTAGCTCATAAGGCTTCATAAATTTCACTTTTTTCCCCCCTTCAGTTTCTCTTACCTTCTCTGTTTTTTCCACTCTTTTCCTATGCTGTTCTTCTCCTCTCCCCACTCCAGTGTGCCTGCTCAGTGGCTCTCTGGGAAATCAGCTTTGTCCTTCCAGGCTGTTCAATAGGGTTTGTTGACCTTCTAGAAACTGTTCACACCACAGACTGTAAAAAGATAAAAACTCTCCAGTGCCAGTTTTTCACTGGCACACTGGTGAGATATGTTGTGTTTAAACAGCAGATGGATAAGAATATTGGTTTGAAAAAAATAAAATGCTTGGGCCTTCTGCAAGGCTGTCAGAGCAGGAGGGCAAAGAGCCCCCAAAGGACAGAGCTCAACCACCCACTCTGGCACACCAGAGCTCTACTGCCTTTGCCAAAAATAATAATTCTTTAAGCATAAGAGCATCTCTATGTGCAATATTGCCCATATTGCAGTATTACAGCAGCTTAAATAATAAAATATTTCTGAATTCTCCCTGAACTTCTTGCCCGTGGTCAGTTTCTTTTATCTTCCTTCTGACTTTAATTTTACTGTCATAATTGCTCATAAGACAATTGAAAAAGTTGCTGAAAAAAACCCCAAACAAACATGCAGAAAACCAAACATATGGCTTTTATAAAAAGAAATAAGTTTGTGGGTGTATATATAATTTTTAAACCAACTGAACAGCATTCCTTATATGCAATTCAGGATATAAAGCATCTGCTTAGATAGCTAATTTGGCTGCATACTTAGGTTGCCTGTGCATGTCAGCAAAGCATTCATTACTGTTTTCATTACAGCTTTACCTGCAGCATGAAAGCCAACAATAATTTACTTAACTTTTAACATAAATAATGCAAAGGAACAGCTTACCTCCAACAAAACATATTTCTGCCAACTCCTGTGTGGAAATCAGACTCACAGCAGCCCTCCACCACCATTGGACTGGCTGGACAAGAGGAACTTGCAGAGGTGAGAACACAGCTTCATCTGCCACCCCAAAGCACCTTCCCCACCTATGGGACACACAGACACACATGACTCTTGAACAGCAAATGCTCTCAGCTGTGTCAGGCTCTGTGTGGTCCAGCTGATGATGGTTTTGTGCACATGAGCCAGGAGGGCAGCAAGGAGCACCCTGCTCATTGTGCATTAACCAGGTGAGGTGCATTCCCTGGAGCTGGACACTCACACTGTGGCACTCCTGCCGTGATGAACATCCACCCTACTCCATACCAAAGGTGTTGGGACCCAGGACATTCCTCTGGCTGCCCTGGGGGATTCAAGACCCTGGCAGGGGGCTCAGAGACCTTGGCATGGAGTCAGAGACACCTCTGCCTTTGATTTTAATCCATGGAAACAATTCCCAACTTTGTGTGAAGAGTCACAAGCCACAAGGGTTTGAGTAGAATGGCAGTGAATTTGTCACAGGGTGAAAAAGTAGAATTTTGGGGATTTAGAATGGGGGTTCAAGAGGCAAGATGGAGGGATTTGGGCGTGTTCTGTCTTCCTCCTTCTTCTTTTCTTCCATCTTCTGCTGTGATGGTGGCACTTCTGGATTGGTTCAGAGACAGACTGTCTAACACAGGTGACAGGTATTGGGAAGTTATGGTAAATAATGTACACGTAGTTTTCAGTATAAAAAGATAACTCTGCCCTGAAGGTGGTCAGTGTGCCATGAACCAATGTGCTGGGCAGCAGGTGAGAGAAAGAATGTTATAGATAACAGAAAATAAACAGCCTTGAGAATGAGAGCCAAGGAATTCAGTCGTCTTCTATCTCGGGGCTGGGAAAAAGAGACTTTCTAACACCTTGGGTCACCTCGACACCAGAGACCTCATCACAGAAAGAGAAATCAAAACCTGGCAATAACATTTCCAGGCTTGTCCACTGATGAGTTTTCCCTGTTGTTGCAGATGTGCTGGCCCTGGCAGCTGCCCTGCGAGCCCTGGCTGGAGCCACGCGCAGGGCTCGCACCGCGCTCTGGTGCGCCCTGCAGCTGACTCTGCCCAAATCCCCTCCTGCTGGACCTGACAGCCAACAGCTTCTCCTGCAAGAGCTTTGTTCTTCAAGCACAAGCAGCCAGGAAAAAAGCAGCCTGGAGCAGGAGAGCAGAGGAAGTGAAAAAGCTGAGGAAGCCAGGAAGATTTTGGAATAGCCGGCGACAATAAACGGAAAGCCGAGGATGGGGAGGGAAGGGCTCAGGTCCTGCCCAGCACCGCCAGAGGTGGATTTCATTGGATGTCAGGAAGGGCTTAATTAAAAAAAAAAGGGTTAATTAAGGTGCCTGGTCAGTGCTGCAGTTGTGGTACTGTGATTCTGGTGTGGAGACACAGCTCGTGGGAGTGCTGATGCAGTTTAATATTGCAGGTGTCTGCTGCTTTTGAGAATTTTTGTGTTCAGAGGAGCTGAACAAGAGCTGAGCTCTCCTCCTGTGCTTACCCAAAGCTCTGAGCCCAGCCAGGACCTGAGCAGCCAGAGTCGGGTAGAACTTAATTCTCTATTTTTTTTTTTTTTTGGTTAATAAGACAATTTAGGATATTTAAAGGTACTCAGTAGTCATTCAGGGTTTGGTTTATTTTCATTTTTTGCACCATCTGTAGTTCTTTCCAGAGCCAAAGTGATCACTGAGCAGCTTGCACCCCATCGCTGTGTCAGGAGCAATCCACGCTGCTGTGGTGGTGGTTTTGGGACAGGTTATCTCTGTTTGACAGGAATAATCAGTGATCAGTGCTGGTTTTGAGAGAGTTTTGTGCTGCCAGTCGAGTTTCCAACAAAACCACTGTGACCTGAGCTTTTCCATAGAATTGTCCACTTTGGTTTTTCCACTAAAAAAGTGGATTTTTGTAGCTTTGCAATGTGAACTGCATGGAAGTGCTCATTAGCAGGTGTTAAAAAACTTGCTCAGGATTAGAAATTAGGTTTATTTGTTCCTCAGTGGGTTTAAAACCAGTAACACTATAACATAGTGTGCACTTGTATATAAAAAAATATTTTTGTTACTAATATATGTTCATGGTACTATAATTTTTTTCAGACACATTCCATATTTATTTTAATGCCTTCATTGAATGTTTCTTTTAAAAATCTATTTTAGTAATACGAAGTTAAATATTTTGCCAAATCTTCAGAATAATCAGATGTAATGATTTACTCAGGAACTCTGTATATTATTATATAAATATACATGTGGTATATAATGCTTTTTGGGGAAAGGGTTGTTTGCAAAATATTTACACAAAGCTAATTATGTACTAGGTTACCAAAGCTCTTTCACTGATTATTTTTTTGGTGTGGAAGGTTTAATGTATTTAATTGCTGTTAATTAGTCTCCATTGTGTGGCTTAGACAATCAGAGTGTGGTTGTTCAGGGTGAGAACTAGTAAAGAATAATTAATTCAAGCGGTGATTTTAGGGCATTTTGGAATATTTTAATGCTTTACAACTGTCTTACTGTTCCACAATCTCCTCCCATGTGCTAATAATTAAGGTTCTTGAGTATGAGGAGATTAATGAACAGATTTGGAGAGCAGTTCTTGAGTTAAAAGTGAATTAAGTTGGGGATATAAGCAACAGTTGAAGGACAAAAATGAAGATTTTTATGTCATGTGGTGTTCAGTGTCAAATTTGACATTTTTGTGGGTAATTATAGAACCTTTCACATGTGTATTTGTACTTGCAAAATGGTTCCAAATGCAGTTGTGTGGTTCTGGATCTGTGGATGTTTCTAGAGCAGATTTTGTCTCAGTAGTGCCATCCTTAACTCAATTTGTAGCTAAAATTTACCCAGGCCTCACTGTAATCCACTGGGTGAAGTTTAAAAGCAAAAGTAGATAGAAATCAGATAATTAGTATAGCAAAATTATGGTTTTTTCCCCTAAAAAAAAGTGAATTCCACTTAAAAGATGATTTCAAGCCTTAGCCTAAAAAACAGGTGCCAGAGTTATTTCGGTGTTTT
>JAYDZK010000056.1:69107986-69119658 GCA_034509185.1 Euphonia xanthogaster | reverse complement strand
TTGGCCATCTTCTAGGCCACGGTGATGGATGTCACTGTCTATTTCTTTTGTAGTAATTATCCCCATCCAGAAGCACCAGCAATTACTGACTGTGCAGAGACCATTGAGCTCTTTAGATGAGGGTTTTCCAAGGGCTGTGGAATGGGTGGAGATGTGTCATAGCTGAGATGGTCATAATTCAAAGCAACGCTCCATCTTCAGAAGGCTTCAAACCCCATTTTGTTATATCATGCATGGTTTTTATACATTCTCACAAAATTCAGAAGTTTACTCTTTTTGGTCAGGAAAGACAAACAAAATGCTCATTGCAATAGGCAGCTGCAGGTTTCTCTTATTTATCCTTCTTCCTTTCTTGGTTTCCATGTGAATGACCTTGGTAGGAAATTCTTTCAGGGGTAAACACGGATCCCCTGATCAAACTTCCCTCTGGCTCATAGAAGTCCCTGTACAACCTCTTCCACAGAGATGAGTAGAGGTCTCCTGCTTTTTTCTCTTCTTTTCCTAAGCCAATCCTTGCCAGATGATCTGACCTCATTGTGACCTGGGAACGTGTCCCTGGAAGACACCAGGCTCCTGCAGAAACCACCATGCATGGGTATTGATTCCTCCTCCTTTATCTTCCCCCAGGGATCTGTTCAGCAGGGTTTTGTCCTGCCCTTACTGTTCTCCCCAGGGGTCCAGGTGGAGCAGCTCACCTGGGATGTGAACACAGGGATTCCCTTCCTGCACCCACCTATTCCTGCTCTTGAAGGGAGCACAGAGCAAGGTGGGCAGGCCACAGGAGTGGCAGCAACAAGGGCTGGCTTGTAAGAAGGTATAGAAAGAATGCATGATATAATAAAAACAGTTATAAAAACAGAATTATGACCATCTCAGCTATGACACATCTCCACCCATTCCACAGCCCTTGGAAAACCCTCATCCAAAGAGCTCAATGGTCTCTGCACTGTCAGTAATTGCTGGTGCTTCTGGGTGGGGGTAATTTCTACAAAAGAAATAGACAGTGACATCCATCACCGTGGCCTGGAAGATGGCCAAAATCACCTGCACTCACTCCATGAACGCGCAGAGGAGGAGGCACAATCTTCACCAGAGTTACTGGGGCAAGGGAAAGAGCCAGGAAGCTCTGGGAGCATTCCCTGCAGTCAGTGCTCATGTCCTGTCCCCCCTGCCCCACCAGTCTGTGCACAGCTCATTTCCCCCTCCTTTGTGGCTCATGCAAAGCAAGAAACCTCAGTTTAGAAGAAGCTTTAGGCTGGCAGTGGTGACCCTGTCATGAAGAGCCACATCACAAGCAGCTCAACCATCTCCTCCTTTCCCAAGCAGGTGCTGACCTTGCCAGACCCACCTGATCCCAAGCAGGGGAACATTTCACTGCTCCTTCCAGTTCTGGCAGTGTGGGAGCTGTCCTGGCAGCCCCGACACCTGACTGCAAACCTGCTCCATTCAGGTCAAACATGACCCCAGGCTGTGCCTGAAAGCAAATGAACACACAGCTCTCTGCCATTTCAGGTCTCATTAAGGGCTGCTTAGGTGGTTTTGAGGAGGAGGAGACAGAAATTTCAGGGTATAAACAAGCCATCTGACCCTGTGGGTTGGGAGCTGAAGAAAAAAAAGGGAAAAAAACCCCAAAACAACAAAAGAAACACGAGGAAAATTAAATACACTTGGCATTCAGGTGCTGAGGTGTCATCTTGGGCTGTGCTCAGGCCTCCAGGACTTGGTCTAAAATAAGATATTTGTTGTTCCATGGCAACATGTCCTTCCTTTGGCATGTAGTGTCACAGCAGGTTATGGTCACTGAAACTTGAGACTCCAAGCATGATTTATCTTGATCTTAAACCAAACATCATCCAGAGGGCTCCCTGAACATCTGCACTTCCTTGTGAGTGACTCAATTAACTGTGCCATGTCTGCATTATAGCACTGAGCCCTGGAAAAATCCAGACCCCCCAGGCTGAGGCTGGAGCCCACTCATGATAGACAGCACCCTCATAATCCTTTGTTAGTGTCTGCTGCAGCCCAGGAACAGCTCCCCATCCTCCACTTGGCTGATCTACTTCTATATCCTTGATTCAAATGGAGTTATGCAAACTTCATGTTTGCTATCAGGCTATGAAGAAGCCTATTGTAGCCAGGATATGCTTTTCTTGGATGTAAATGTACAGGCAAAATAGAAAGAGCTTTGATACTGAGATTTTTTCCCCCCTGAGGTTCAAGTATTTTATCATTTTAATAATATTCCATTTTCCTG
Source organism: Euphonia xanthogaster (assembly GCA_034509185.1). Taxonomy (NCBI): domain Eukaryota; kingdom Metazoa; phylum Chordata; class Aves; order Passeriformes; family Fringillidae; genus Euphonia; species Euphonia xanthogaster. The sequence goes on along the minus strand of JAYDZK010000056.1, from coordinate 69,117,404 downwards.
ATGCACTCATTTTTAGAACATCTTTTGTATTAGCTCAGAGTATTATAATTCCTTCAGAATTCCTCTGGAGGGCACTATTACCATAACTATACAATTAGCTACAGCTGGATGTAATAGAGATAAACACTAAATAGCCTTGCTGGCAGGAGGCAGAGTGTCTTTTAACCCAGCCAGCTTCTTTACTGCTGCCTGGCTTGTTACTCTGCTTTAGGGAGTATGGGGAACCTTAGCTGCAAACAAGAAGAGAACTTAGAAACTGTAATTGTTGAAGTTTGTCTTGCAAAAAGGTGCCGTGGATTCATTTGCTTGTTTTTCCCCCTATCATTATCTCTGTTAGCAAGTACTAGAATTTGGTATAATCACTCCAAGGCTTGGTAAAAGTGCTATTTCCCAAGACACAGGATGATTTGTGATATCTGGGGAGGGATGGAGGAGCTGATAACTTGTGGGCTCTTCCTGCCCTCCTGCTCCTGTGAGATCAGCGATCCAGTCTCTTTCCCTTCCCAGTGCAGAGCCAAGGTCATCATTTCCTCCAGGATTTAGAAAAGCCAGCACAACAAAGTGAGGGGAGGATAATATTTTGGAGCCAAGAAAGACATCAGGACACACCAGGGTTTCTTCGAAGATGCCTTTTTTTCTTGTCAGAACTGAGCAGGAGTGATGATACCAAATTCTAGCACTTGCTAAAAAGGTAACGTTAGGGAAAAAACAAACAAACCCACAGCACCTTTTTGCAAAACAAACTTCTACAATCATATTTTCTAAATTCTCTTCTCCTTTGTAACTAAGCTTTCCCATACTCCCTAAAGCAGAGGAACAACCAAGAAGCGAACCTCGCAGCTCACAGGAAAACTTTGCTGAAGCAGGAATAAACTCTCGAGGGCTTGGAAAGTCGACTTGAAAATCTGTCTGATGCGGCTGCCCTCTTGTGAGCACGGAGTAGATTGCAAGATCATTCCACCAGGGTGCCCAGAGATTTCTTGAGCTAAAACCAGAGATGAACTGCAATCCTCCAAGAGTTCTGGCTTGGGTGGGATTATTCCCTTCTGCATTTTCTGGGAAGCATCATAGCTATGTAGAGAAAGAAATATTTTCTTTACTTTGATTTTACTACCTCCTCATGTTCCTTTTTCTTTTATCTTGCACAGATAGTTGGTTCATCTATTTCCCAGTTAGAATAGAAATTCTTCAAGTGGGTGAAATTCTTGTGTGAGACTTATGAGGGTCTTGGGATATTATATAAGGTAGGAAAAAAATATACTGATCACTCTGGTTTTAATTAGGCCATCAAACAAAGAAAAGAAGGAAGGGTATATTTCAGTTATGGCAGGAATAACATACAACAATCTATTACTGAGGAAGCATCAGCAGAATGAAAAAAAGCCAAAACCAACAACAACAACAAAAAACCCACAACAAAAACAAAGAAAAAAAACAAGAAGAAACCCCCCCAAAAAACCCTAGCATAAAATCTATTAGAATAAAAAATAGAGGGCTTGAGTTAAGTTGTTGTGAACTTAAGTTGGGATCAGCATTGCTGTTTTCAATAAGTAACAAATCATCTTGGCTCACTTCCATTGATTCCTTCCAGATTTCAGCCTGAAGTCTCATTCCTTAATTATCCCCCAATTCAAAGACAGCCCCCATAGCTGTGTTTTGCCTCAGGATATTTCCTCCTTCCCAATACCTGCATTGCCACACTGACTCTCACAGCATCTCCTCTTAATCACTCCCCTCCAACTGCAACTGAAGCATTTTGGTTTCAATTAAAAGACTTTTAAAAGCATAAAAACAAATTACATGAACTTTGCAAATAGATGTAAGAGAGAGAGAAAAGGAAAAAAAAAGAAAAGATAGGTCAGATTTTGGCTAGACCAACCTTGACATTGTCCTTTTAAAGCACTCCCCAGGCAGCTTTAACTTCTGCAAGCAGCCTCTCACCCTAGGGCCCAGTCATGCTGGCAGGATGGCAGAGGTCAGCATTTCACATGAATGAACAATTTCTCCAATATCTAAGGCAAGCATTCAGCTCCCTCTCTCTTTTCACCTGTCCTTTAAAGTTTAAACTGAGACTAGCACTGTGCAAAAAATAAAATAAAATGAAATAAAAATATAAAATATAAAAAATTTAAAATAACAATTCAAAAATAAAATAAAAATATTAAAAACTAAAAAATAAAAAAGCAAAAATAAAGTTAAAAATAAAATTTAAAAAAAATTAAAAACCAAAATAAAAAATAAAATAAAAAAAGAAAAGGAATAAAGATAAAATAAAAATAAAATAAAGTTAAAAATAAAAAAAATAAAATAAATAATGAATAAAATAACAATTTTTTAAAAGATAAATAGAGTTAAAAAACTAACAAAAACATAACAAATAAAATCCAACCCAAGCAGAAAAAGCACCCAGGTGATGATTACATTGAGGCAGACTGTGAATCAGCAAGGCACTGTATTATGCTGGGAGACTTTAAAAAGAGCAAACAAGGAAACAAAAGCATGTAGAAAAATACTTTTGAACACTTTCACAGGAATCGAGCATTCCCCAGAAAGGAAACCAGAAAAGGACTGCAGTCCTGACCATGGAAGTGAGGATTAAACAGGAGAAAACTCAGGCAGGTGAAAAATTCCAGGCATGAGGTGTAAAATATTCTGCCAGCTGGACAAAAAGCAAGCCCCAGTGCTCCTTGTGCAGGGAGAGAGTCCAACAGGGCAGGCAGAGCTTTTCAAATTGCCTGGCAGGGATGAGGCAGTGACCAGCTTTTCCCACCAAGGAGGTGGGAATGCAGCATCCACCCACACTCATTTTTCCCCTCTGCTGCTGGAGTTGCCCAGCTGGCACACACGTGGCCCCTGAGCTAAACAGCTATCACACTGTGAGCTCTGGAAATATTGCAGTTTTCCACTTAAAACATTCCAGGCAAGCATCAAAGCAGTGGACAGAGGGAATTGCTAAGCATGAAAACCAATCATTTATAAAAACACTGCTTAACTTAGAGCAGGAGAGGGGGTGGGCTTTAAACATCAGGGATTACAGACTTGAAATTCAAGTGAAAAAGACTGCTCATAGGACTTGGATAACTATCATCTTCACACTCCATGATTCCTACATACAGTCCAAAGGACATCTCCTCAGTACTTGCTGTGCCAATCAAACTTACTGGACTGCTCTCAGCGCTCCTCAGAGAAAGCCACGGACATGCAGGGGCAGCAGGCAAAGCTCTCCCCGCTCTGCCAGGCTCCCCTGACCACGGGCAGGTTTCTGTTTGCACACCCACATTCCAAATTTACCACTTGCCAAGCCTGGACAAGCATGCAAGCCACACACTGAGCTGTGTGCCCCGAGAAGGGAAAGCTCCTGTGGCAGTGCAATTCTTTTCTGCAGAAAAACAGTTTAACCACCGTGTTTAAACACACACACTTAAAATGCACATAGGATAGATCTGGCTTTTTTAAATTCTGGTAAAAAAAAACAAAAAAAAAAAAACAAAAAAACTTTGGAATCCACTGTCAATTGAGTAACAGTAGTTTAAGCTTTTTTTTAAAAGTGGTCATGAGAGATGCAAGGGAAGCAAAGTGGCCAGAGCCCAGTTGTCCAGCACCAAGCAGATGCCTGAAACAGGCTTTCTGCTGCACAAACAATCATCAGTGCTTCACAAACAAAGAGGCTACAAGGTCAGCAGGGCAATTCGGGGCACTCCATCCCTGCAGTGAGCATCGAGGTCAACAGCTTGGACGCTTTCCTAAAACTATGAATATTCCTCAGCTCTTCTGCTGCATAGGGATGAGCTGATCCCCCATCCAGCAATCCATTAGGGTGACAAAGTGGCTCTTCCTAAGCCCAGCAACATGTGTGACAGCAGCAAGTGTTGAGCAGCAGCCAAATTCTGTCTGGGAGTGATAAAATCAGATCCAGGAGGCTAATAAGATAAGGATCAGTGCTCTGTGTACATCCATCCATTCATCAGAGCACCGGTTTGAGTACAGGAAAAAAAAGAAAGGTTATAAGGAAAAAGGAAAGGATGGGATGGGAGAATAACCCTCCTGAAATGTTATTTATGTTTCAGAAATTTTGTGAGAACATCGAGTAGGTGCTGTCATTGTCAGTAATGTTTTTCTGAGGAAGAAGCTGTGTTAAATTCAAGTTATTTACTGCCTTTCACTCAAGCCCCATTCTACAGCAGAGTACTCTCACAAGAGCTGCAAGTTTATAATTGTAACTAAGACATTCTCTGTCACATACTGTACACATCCCCATTTTTTCACTGTAAATTCCTCAAGGCAGAGACCATTATTAATGCTAAATACATGAAAATTCAAGTCGAATAGCAGGGAGGAAAATAAGCAACAAGTTAATTAAACTCGCAACAAACACTTCATTGGAAAACGTTGCAAACACCCCCAAGGAACATTTGGAGTGTGGAAGAACAAAATGAAATTGATCAAATGGGCAAAGAAAAAGTTTGCAGCTTAAAAATAATACTGTCTTCAATATATAAGCATGAAATCAAATGTTTACTGGAAAAAACTAACTATTTTCAGGAAATTCAGTCTGTTTCTACCTGCTTTACAAGGCGACCCACACATTTAGTATGGGAATTCAAGAGTCCTTTGCACATGCAGAAATAACCTAGAAATTCACATTTGTGAGAGGAATACAGCCTTATAGATGATTACAAGTGACTGTTTCCACTCAAACACAAAACACACCTTCTTCCAATTGTACCTTATTAAATCTCCTGTGAAGAAAAATCTGCATCACCAGGGGAAGAGTCATGATAAAGGAAAGAGTCTGTCCTGTGGGTCTGACTCAAAACACACCTTCTGAGCTGGATTTCACGGCTGGAAATTCTAAATGAGATCTATCTGACTATATATCTGTATATCTGAGTGTATATAACTGACACATATCCAGGGGTCAGTTGAGTTCTGTGCACGCTTCAGGCAGGGCTTGAAAATCTGTTACAATCATCAGGATGCCCACACACCTCCAGCTTCTAGAGAGGAAATGGGTGTACACCTCAAATTGCTGCTGGCACTATTAAAAGCAGCAGACAAGCTCAGGGATGATTGTGGCACGAACATTCTCCTGCAAACAGCATGAAAACTCTGCATCTTTGCAGTTGTGGAGCCTTAGCTAATGAGTTGTGTCTAACTCATTATATAGATAACTTTCTAAAAAAAAAAAAAAATTTAAAAAATCAGGGATTTCTGTTCTTTGTTACCCTCAGTAAAGCTGGAAAAGGATTTCAGGGTTTTCACAGATCGTGAGAGTACAAACTGGCCTTGCCCTCAGAAGGAAATAAATTATATTTTAGGAAGATATCAATAAGGTCCTTTGAAGTAAATTCCTTTACAAGCTAAATCATGAAAAGATGGTATAAAATCCTTTAAAATGTTTCTTACTTAGCAGAAACTTAGCATTTATAAAAAAAGAGTCACATTCACAGGCCAAGAGCTGGAGGTTTTCTATCCACTGAGGAGGTGTGGTATGGATAATATGCCCATTATTATTGGCCATATATCAACATTTCCTTCATATTGATAAAACAATAGGAGGAAAATCTCTTTTTTGAGACATGAAAGTTATTTCTATCCTTCCAGCCCCGGTCACCCCTCTACTGAGATGCCATTTCCAACACACCCTTAATATCACCAGACTTCAACAGACCATGTGGAAAGAACTCAGACTTCTGGCTCATTTTACTTAGGCCTCCTGTCAGCAAAGTGATATATTGCTTTTCAGGCAAATCCCATAAGGGAAAAGGGGTGGAATCCCAGAAACCACCTCAGCATTTCCACCCAATAGCATCAGACAGAGCCTCAAGAGATCAGGGCTCAGCTCCTGGATCTGCTCTGAACTTGAGTCACTTTCTCTGGGCTTAAATCCCTCCGTTCCTTTATTCCTGGAGAAGTCTCTAACCTCATTCCTCCAAGAAATCATGAAAGAGCTCTGTAATTTCTTTTTTGATACTCACAGATGTACACAAGGCAGACACTTGAACACTCAAAACCCAAGAACTCTCCTGTATTGCTGAGAAGCTGTTTTGCTCTTGAGGTGCAGATTGTACTTTCCCAGATGAGGACAAGATATATTTTTCCATGCAGTAGATTCCTTATGCAGTAACAGTGATTTTCTTGTCCTGTGCTTTTCATTGTCAGCAGTAGTTCTTTATGACCTTCTGAACAAATAAGAGAATTCCTTTAAAGACTGCACCACTGTGGAATAAGCTTACATTAACAGCTGGAAAAACTTGAGGAAATCAGTCTATCTCTATGCCTCTTCAACAGCAGCTAAAAGGCAAAGTCCAAGCAACTCCCAGATCATGTCCCTATTTCACTTCTATCCTGTTCTTCTTTCTCATGCCAAACCACTTCAAGTTCTCAATTTTAGTTTGATTTTCCATCACTTCCATTTTCCTCTGGAGGCCCAGAATATGCTTTCTGATGCTCCAGATAAATGCCCAGCCCTTTCAGCCTTCCCATTTAGACAACTGTAATTCTGATTCAGAGCTTGCAATTCCTTTCCAAAGGTTGATATTTGATCCTCCAACTCTACAGGATGTTCCCGTGCCTGATATTTCACATTAATCCCACCTCCTAATTCTCTAATCATCTCAAATGCCACTTGAGATGGGAGCTCAGAAGATAAATTCACTGCTAACATTGCTGCTGGCTTGTGAGTCATCACAAGTTAGGGACTGAGAAGCTGTAATTGAAAAATGCTTCTCTGCAACTTCTTCCCCTGAAAACATTTCACCTGATCAACAAATGATGCCCAGGGGACTTCTGTCTTCTCAACATCTTCTTACATGCCAGAGATAAAGTATTATTGAATCACAAAGTTCAGGTAAGCCCTAGTTAAAAAAAAAAAAAAAGAAGAAGAAGAAAACCAAGCATATAAATTCCTAGGAAAGCAAACTCACATTTCTCAAGCTATCAGAGTTTAATTCTTATTATTATAGCATTCTGCAGTGGCACCTCGATGTCTCACCTGAGATTCAGACCTCATTCTGACATGTGCTGCATGAAAACGTGGTGAAAAACAGTCCTTCCCTTCAGTGTTTAAAATCCATATAGAACCAACACAGTTCTCAAAGTAAAGGCATTTATACATCACATTCCTGCTCTTAAACCTGCTTTATTCTGCAGTAGAGCTGAGGCAATTTTGGATGTCTCTCAAGACCTCCCCTTTTACCAGGAGTCAGGAAGGAAACCAACACCAAAAGAAGGCTCAAAGGCTGCAGCACAGACAGCACAACTCAGGGGCAAGGTGGAGGTTGAAAAAGAACCTCAGTAATTCCATAAAAAACAGCCCATTGTCCATCTTCCCCATGGATTCTGCTGCCTTTCCTCAGGACAGATAAAGCTGATGTGGGCCAGTGAAAACTCATTTATGTGGGGCTGTTAATGCACTGTTGAGCAGTGGGGTGAAAGGAAGAAGAATCTGCCCAGCCTGTGCTGTCACACAGCTCTTGTTCTGAGCCTCATCTCTCTCTGTTGTCCTCAGCCCTGATATTCATTCCCACTTTTGATAAAATACCAGCACTGAGACATGAGTGATTTGTCATCTTTATACCTTGTAAATGCAGCATAAAAATAAGTTAGACTGATTGAGATTACACTGTTGAGGCAAAACAAAATAGGGATCAAATCCAACCTGACAGCTACATCAATTTTATTAGTTGGAAAAGAAAAATTTACAGAAAAACTCTAATCCAAAAACCAATAAAGCACTTTGCCAAATATGATGTTATCTGAGACTCGTCATATTAAAAAAAGTTCTATTAAATCTCCCACTTTCAAGTTCAGCATCAAAAACACTCAGTTTAAATGATATTTCTGTCATTTTTTTTCTTAACCTTCATGAAAAATTTACTATACCATGCTTAGAATTACTTGAATAATACATATCTTGTTTTAAATTCCAGTTATTACATGCACTTGTAAAATGCTATTTGATTTGATTTTTTCCTCCCACACCTTAAGCAAAATATGTGACAATTTTGTTTTCTCTGGGGTAGCATGTATACGAGCTAACCCATTCCTGAGGGATTCTCAATTGCCAGCTAATCCAAAGCTATTTCTTTTAGAATTGCATCCAATGGAGTTAATGGACTCAAGGGGCTTTGTTTTTTTTTTTACACTCCAGAGTGTATGCAGGGTTGTTTTTTGCTTTGGATAGTTTGGATTTTTCATGTAGAAAGGTCCATAATATATTTTCTTTTTTCTAATCCTCACTCACACAAAAATAAAAGGATAAACTAGAAGCCCACAGCAGCACAGCCAGCAACCTCCACTGCCAGAAAGGTTCTGGTCTTGCAAGATACCCAATGGCAATAAATCCTTTTTCAGAGTCTCTTTGCTTCTGTTGTGATTATATGCAAGTCCAAGGGTATTTACCATACCTTTCCCAGAGAAATGATTAAATAGAATTGTTGAGTAAAGAAATAAAACAAATCTCCCAATTCCACATGCTTTGCTGTTCCTTTGCTTCTCCCACCACCTCACTCATATGGACTTGTTCTCAGAAAAAAAACTTCACCTTATCTTTGTTTTTTTCCAATGCCTTTACATCTAATTTCTCCAAACCAAACCCTTGAATTGATTTTGGATCTCATATGTCTGACTCTTTGGATTTTTGAGAAATGGTGGAGCTTTTATGCCCATGTTTTAGAGCTGGCAGCAGTGATGGCCCTGGTTCTAAACAGTAAAGTAGGTTTCTTGCTTTTGATGCCCCAAATATCACAAGGTCAAAATGATCTGGGAAACGTGGAGGAGAAGTCTCTCATCTGTACTTGAAGCAGTTCTGTTCAATTCCTTAACTCTTAATGAACCCCACAGAAAAATGTGAGCATACAAAAGTGCTCTGACTGATTAGAAAGAGGATATCCCAAGAGGAGCTAATTTAATATTAGATCAAATGAGCTGGAGTTGAAATTACCATGTTTTTGTTGACTATTTTAACATATTCAGGGGAGGCACAGGGATCTTTACATATTTCTGAGTCTCTTTGTAGTATCATTCTTCACACACTGCACTAGTCAGTGTGGAATACATGGATTTGAAGGGATGAGGGGGTGGGAGAACTTGTGGAGTGGATTACTGATGCACCCCAGAGAAGTTTAATAAAGTGATAAAAGAAAAATCCCATCATAATTCATTTTTGGTTTGCTTTTTTTTTCCTGTGTTAAACTGTGCAAGCCTCTAACAATAAAGCTCCCCAGAATGCTCACTGCTTCCATAAGAATTAGTAGCTCAGCTTAATACATAATCAAATTGTCAGAGAAGCCACAGTGCTTTTCCCCCTCCTCATTCCATGTTGGGATACCTGATAAAAACAAAACAAAACAAAACAAAACAAACAAAACCCCAAAAAACCACAACAAAAAAACCACACAAAAAACCAAAAAAGCAC
>JAYDZK010000056.1:69092725-69107886 GCA_034509185.1 Euphonia xanthogaster | reverse complement strand
AAACCAAAAAAAACCCCAAAAAAACCCCCAAAAAAACCCCCAAAAAACCAACTGCAACCATCAACCAGAATTTAGGACTGTAAACTCCCTGCATTTAACATCTTAGTATGTTTAAACACTAAAAGGTGAGTAGAAATCTTGAAATAGAAGAAATCAAGAACATTCCTCCTAGCAAAGGGGCAAGTAAAGCACAAAAATTCCCCCGTGAGAGAATGCAACTGGAAATAATTCAGGAATTTTTTGCTGGGGCCTAATGGAAAATATGAAATTACTTACATTCAATGACCATATTGTCCATATCTGAGTAAATGCTGTGCAGATAAACCAGTTTAACCTGAAAAAGATGAATTAAGCTTAAATAAAAATGGTTTAAACAAGGAATAATAGTGTGACACAGACCTTGGGAAAAATATGTAATGAAGATTTCCCGACCAGGTGGGTTACTGGGTTATGTACAGATTAACAGGGAATAAATGTGATCTCATTCCCCAAGAGGTGCAGGTGCTTTATTAGAACAGCTATAGAAACCTGAGTTCACAGTGGCATTTAAATCAGATGCTATTGGCAGATATCTCCAAAGAAAATCTTTTTCACCCTGCAAAGGCTCTGAATTCAGGACAATTATCATTCCCTTACACAGGGAAAACAGCAGCACTGATCAGCTGAAACACTCATCAACCCAAACACTCACCAACCCACCAAGAGCACACAGCTCAAGGCACACCTGATCCCATGATCTCCCATGACTGATGGGGAGATCCCAGAAATTCTGTAAGTAATTGCAGCAAGGCTCCAATAAAAAAACAAATCAAGCAGGGATGACTGCAAACACAGCAATGAATGTGGCCAGCATTTTGATGGATTAAGACCTGGCTACAACTGGATAAAACTTTTGAGAGATGATGTGTAAGGCTGCTGCAGGAATTGGTAACAGAGACAGAAAACAGAAACAGTGCAATGAATACATTTGGCCAGTTCCTACAGGCACTGGTGTCTTTAGGTGTGATAATCATGACAGCCCTACTGACAAAATTTACCAAAAGCAGACTGGGAAGACAAGAAAAAAAGAGATTGCTAGAGAGCCAACAGGACTCACCTAGCCAGGGAAGCACCATGGCCACAAGCAGTGGCCAGAGAACCATACAGAGCTATTCAATTTTCAGGAAATACATCCCTGCATGAAGAAAAAATACCAGGGAGAGGAAAAAATGTCCAAAGTGCTTTCTGCTGTCATCCATTTTACATCAGTGAGGCATTGTGTCCCTCTGTTTGACTAAAGCAAATTATTCTTAATTACAGAGGCGAGTGGCTCAGCTTCTAGCAACTATCTTCTTCAGTACATCTTCATTCTAAAATAACACTTCTCAAATGTTTCCTCCTTGTATGGAGGTGGATCCCTCCTTCTCTTCCCTCCTTTTGCCATGGGGGGGAGCATGATGAATTTGAACCAGTGCAACAGCAGCAAAGGCACACTGCTGCTCTCTAAAGAACGTAACAAATGACATTGAGCTTGGGAGCTCTAGCTCCAAAAAACAACTCTCCTCTTTTGAGGGAATCAATAAGTGCTAATTGGTACTACAAGTACTAAGTGTACTAATTGGTTAAAAAAATTAAAAATGGTAATGTTCAGGGGAAAAAAAAAAAACAAACAAAAAATGTAGGGGTACCATTGAAACATACAGCTCTTCTGTCTTTAGCAAAACTTCCTGATCATTTGAGGGTTTTCTGGCCTTTCAGAGTTATCACAGGCCAAATTCACTTGTGAGGTGTAACTCCTTGAGGTTTCTCAGTGGGAGATTGAGCACATTGAGCTGTTTCAGGTGTCAGGGCACACAGGCCACAGCTGAAAGGAGGTTTGGGATTTTTTTTCAGCCAAAAAGGCAGGGGCTGAACCCTGTGTGCCCAACTGTGCTGATATGTGCAATCTCCCTTGGAAAATAATGGGTTCTAGCAGGATGCACAATGTGGAAGATGCATTCTCCTGCCCAACTGCACTAAGGCAAAAGAGTTCCATCAGGGATTAATTTGGCATTTACTCTTCTGATGGTTTTTTTCTGTGCTTGTAGCTATTACTGCTCCATTGGCACAAACCCAGATTAGCCATTAGTCTGTGGATTGCCATTACTCTGCCAAGCTTTTAGAACATAAACAAAAAATAAAAGCCACTTTGCTAAGATGACAATAAACATTTAAAGCCCAATAATATCTCTGTGCAACTTTGGTAACAGTAAAAATATGGAGCCAGCTTTCATGTACAAACATGGAAAATGGGCTAAAATCATTAAGGCATTAGAGATGTTACATAATTAGAATTGTCATTTTATATTTGCTACAATAAAAAAAGCTATTTTACTTAGAGTAATTACCACCAGTGATTGGCGTTATTGTACATGCTGATTAAAATGTTTATTTCTGTGAGGAGAAAATTAATTTAGAAGTGGCACAAAAAAGCTAAGGATAAGGAGTAGGGCTGTAACAATATTTTACATGGGACACAAAAAGGGGGCCTTAACCTCTTCTTAATTTGATTTCCTGAAGTGGCTTAATCTAGACTGTGGCTGCCTGGCTGTTGCTTTGATTTAATTAGCCTAAAGAGCCATTATTTCCATTTTAATCTTGCCCTACACAGAAGGAAGAAAAAAACCAAATCTTATTGTTGTCTTCATGTGGATCATACAAATGTATTTGATGAAGTGAAGAATATTACATTTTTTTTTTTTTGAAAAAAAGTTAATTTTCAAGGCTTATCTTTCAAAAGCCAGGAGAATTTCAGGAATGTGCAAAAGAGGAAAGGGGTAACATACGAGCTATTTTAGGAATGTGGGATTACTCAGGTTGCTTAAATAAAACCACTCCTCAAAGCAGAAAAAGACTGGCAGGGTTTGTGATGCACTGGTGGCCCTAATAGATTTGGATATGAATAATATATGAGTATTTGTGTGACCAGAGAAGAACACAAGTCCCTGTGACTCTAAACAAGATGGACAGCTTGTTTGCTAATGACTGGCTAGAATCAGCCTCCCTTTCTCCCCACCCCAAACCAAAACCACTTTGATGATGCCAGAGTTCCACCCTGCACAAAATCTTCTCTATCAGTGATGTTTCTTATTTTAATGCTCCATTACCAAAACCACCCTTTTCAGAGTCAGTTTTACTAGATGGTAAAAACCCAGAGCTGTTCTAGTTTCCCCTGCTTGACTAGCTTCTTTAAAAAGTCATTTAATCCTCTTTGTAGCACTTGCAGCCCAGCCTGGGTTCATTCTGCTGGAGGAACAGTGACCAGAGCTGCAGGCTCTAACCCAGTTTTCTGCAGCACAGCTCCTGGGAGGGCAACTCCTGCCCTGAATATTTCCATTTCCCTTTCAGTTTGTGTGTTCCTGTCCCACAGACACCCCACAGCAGTGGTGCCTGCTTCTCCTGGAGAGCACATGTTTTCCAGCTCAGTTTTGTTCTAAAGGGCAGCCTGCACATGGTAACAGAAATGGATGCTTTTAATCCTCAAAAAAAAAACTACCCAAAGGCATAACACTTTGTACTGCTGAACCTCAATTTCTTTTTATTACTCAGAGGTAAATAAATATAAATAAAATACACTGCATCTCAGCTTTCATTCCCTCTCTCCTTTTTCTTTCCTGTGTTCTCCTATCTGAGAGCCCAACACTCAGCCTCATCATCCTTGCAAATTGTGAGCAGCATTATTTATTTTGTCATTTGTCCTCTTTATCTTATTCCAACTTAAAACCTCCTTTCATTGGTCTCTTCTTTTGTGCATGTACCTGAAAATAACTTGACCTGTTTGCCTTGACTCCTTTCACAAAGTCTGAAAGAGCCTGGCTTTTATCCAGCCTTGTCTGGACACAGCCTGAGCTCCAGCATCCAGCTTCCTGTGATGCCAAATGCTCCTTTCCATCTCCAGAGGTGTTTTCCTCTTGGAGTTTATTTTGGTTATGCTGGATTTGCACCTCTTCTCTAGCTGTGTTTTCCCCTGCTCAGCATTCTGGTTTCTGATTGTCTTTTGTGTCTCTGATGAAGGGAAGTGTGGAACTGCTGCATATTCAAGTCCCTGAGCTTTTCATGGCAGGTCACTTCTCTAACCAGTTCTTTGTATCTCCTCCTGGGTTTCCCCTTTTGAAGTAACAAGAGACCTGAAAGCCCAAAGAAATATCTTCTTTTCTTATGGTCACCATATCCAGTTGGTTTTTCCCAACCAATATGAACCAGAGTGACTCCTCACAAGCTGAAACAGTTTACAGTTCTTGTATCTATTTTTTGGCACTTGTGCAAATACAGCATCTTTTTTTGAAAGTAAACTTCACCTTACAAAGCAAAGTCAAGGCAAGACTAAGTGGTTTCTCTCAGGATCATACAGGAAAACCTTTCTTAAAGCAGAAAAGGGAGGATTTTGGCTTTCTCTGCTGAAATTATCTGAATCAAACTTACTCTCTTCCTGTGCATTCTGATTTAAACCCCTTGCAGACCTTATCCACAAGCAGGAGCTTCTTTCTACACTTATTCTTCCAACTCACCTGAACTTAATGTCACTAGTTAGGAAGCATGGGGAGGGGAGCAGGAGGAGCAGGAACAGGGGAGGGAAGCCTTGAGCACTGCAAACTACAAAGATTTACCCATTTTATTTATTCCTGCTGTGTTAAGGACACACAAACATGCAGAGAACAGGGAGAGGTTCCTGTGACCCTGCTGCTTAGTGTGCTGCACCCCTTGCAGCTTTAATAATTGCTCTGACACCCCCTGTTGCAGGGCTGTGGAAACAAACACTACCAGGGTGGGACAATGCACCTCAAAAACTCCACAAACAGTGGCACCTCTACATTTTATGACAATGCCATCTTGGTACAGCTCAGCTCTCTCACAGCAGTGGGCTGAAGACCTCTGAGAAAACAATTCCAGTGCAACACAGCTCTGTCAAGACATGTCTGGATGGCTGGAGAACCAGAAATGTATCTGAGCTACAGCATCACTATGATTTAACACTTAATAACTTTTCTGTTTCCAGAAATAAAGCAAAGTTGTTATTTAATGGCTGAAATACTGCCATTTTCTCCAAATGCCAGTAATAATTTAAATTCATGACTCCTGTATTATTCATGTGGTCCAATTTAATAGGAACAGTATTTCTGGTGCTCAGTGTTTATGAAGAGTGTCTCTTTGGGGTATACCTTCCTTTATGTCAAACAGATGCTAGAAATAACTACCTGGTGTTCTGCTGCTGTGAACTGGGGATTAAAAATAGGGCTCATAATTTTCTAACCTGAACAAGGCAAAACATAAGGATCTTTTCTTGACAATATACCAATTCCTTTTTTTTTTCCCTTCTTTTCATTCTTCTTTACTGTTCTCTCTCTCCTCACTCAGAAACACTAGTTCCTCCTAAGCACAATTTACAGACTCAAAGAAAGCCCCACTTTTTAAATTTAATTATTTGTTGCAGCACCCACTGGGCCTCTTCAAAGATAAAAAGAGCCCCAAATCATTGCAATTATTGCAAAGATGTTAAAAAGCAGTGGGACAACTGGACCAAGCCACCCATTTTTCCCTTCTGAGAGCATACCTGAAAATGCTCCTGAAAGTCAGGGTAAGGCAAATTCACAATCTACTAGGTGTGAATTGTACAAGAAAGAAAGTAAAATAAATGCTTACTTATTATTTACAAACTTAATTACTTTTTGAAAAATAAAGAAATAACAGAAACAACCTTGAGAGATTCACGGAATCACATATTCCTTCATCTCTCCTGTGTTTTTTGTTTTAACAAAGTAATTTGGGGTCATTTTCATACCTGTGTTTTTCTGTGGAGTACTAAGAAGAAGGAAGAGTCGTTTTTTGATGGCCAGTTATCAGCAGAAGTCACTAACTTGGATAAATACTTCATAAAACAGTGCAGGATATTCAACAGCACTTCAATAACTCAATGTTGAACTCAATATCAGGTCTCAGTATCACCCTGAAAGAAACAGTGAAAACCTAAATTCAACTTATATTTGGCAAAGAAAATTTACAAACTAAGTTTAGGAATCCTTCTTCAGATTATTTAAAGTATCAGCCACCTTATAAAGCAATTGTGTTCTTTTCCTGCTATTAAAATCTAAACATTTATTTTTTCCTGAAAAGTTGGTTGTTATCTATAAAAGTAACCAGTATTAAGTGTTGTTCTTCTGTTTTCTGCTGACACAGGCTGCAATTCTTCAATTATTTGTGCTTTGGCCAACTGAAATAGGGCATCAGCATTGGGGCATGACTCTAAAATGAAAATGAGTAGGATGCAAAGGTTAAAATAAAACAATTAAAACCTAAGATTGCCTCTTAACAACCTCACCATAACAGCATCACTGACCACTGCATATTGCTTTTTCCAGATTTTCTTTTCCTTATTAAGAAAAATTTAATTTTGTTTCTACAGATTATCGGAAGCTAAACTACTTAAAACAAATGGAGAAACAAGTTATAAATTTGCCCAAGATGAAAATCAGGATAGATTTCCATTAGCTTGCTTAGAATTATCTCAGAAGATTTACTTTAGGGACAATCCAGAATTCTCATTTTATATAGTGCATGGACGTACTAGGAAAAATAAAGATCCATAAACAACCCATAAATTGGCTTTTCTTCACACAAAACCCATTGTGGATGTTTGTACTCAGCATCATTAAAGATAATCTCTGTATTATCTATTTTATACATATCAATTTCATAATATTTATAATTCATGCTGTCATGTACTTCAATCTTTCCCCATCCACTCCCAAATTAGTAGTTTAGAGTAATCATTAAATTAAAAAAACAAAAAGGAAAAAAAATCCAAAACAAACAAAAAATTTAAAAAACCCCAAAAATAAGCAATCAACCAAAAAAGCCCCACAAAAACCTCAGCACAGAAACCCCTCATTTCTTTTTTTTTCTAGCACTGAAGAGGAATTATTTTCTTTCACTCTAACACTTTGTGAGGTCACTCAAAATTTCTCTCCTGTAGCTGGACTAGAAAGCAGCAAAGATGCAGAATTTTCAAAATAAGGTCATAATTACCATGATGCATTTAATAAAAGCCCCAGAAAATTTCCATCTTTATAGAAAACCATGCTCACATACAAACAGGCACTGGGATAATTCTGTGTGGTAATACAGAACAGCAGGGACACGAGGGGTGACCTGTGGGATGACACTCTGTCTCTGCATTCATAAGGAAGTATTCTGCCCAAAGCTATGAAAATAAATTAAGAATAATGCATTTAGATAGAGTGATAAAGTTTTTCTTGCTGTTTTTGCTTTATGGTATGAAATGCTTTTGACAGCAGTCTTCACATCTTTGAATAAATCCTCATTACCTATTGTCTGTTTCTCGATGTTACT
Source organism: Euphonia xanthogaster (assembly GCA_034509185.1). NCBI lineage: Eukaryota > Metazoa > Chordata > Aves > Passeriformes > Fringillidae > Euphonia > Euphonia xanthogaster. Next base: position 69,100,521 of record JAYDZK010000056.1, on the reverse strand, counting down.
ACAGTAGATATGAAATTTTTTCTCAGCTAGCTTTCTGCTTTGTCTCTGAAAAAGAAGTCTTTCTTCCCCAAAACAAAAAAATTCCATTAAAAAATCCTCATCACTTGATTGATCTATTGTTCTAGTAACATACTTGACAGCTTTTATCAAATCCACATTTCAATTTGCTCCAAAACATAAGTTAGCAGGCTGGGATTGCAGCGGGTCTGGTGGGTAAACAAAATACAAGACATATGAGAAAAGAAATGGGTAACAATATTTCTGGGAGCCATTTTTTCATAGAGAACAGTAATAAGAGAAACCCAGAATTGTGATAGTAAAATTATTTATTGCAGAAACTGTGCAGTCCTTATAAGCTTTTCTTTTACCACAATTTCACTGCATTTTCTTTTCACGTTCCACATTCCCATGAAAAACCACAAAACTCTTCCTTTGCAATCAACAGCACAAACTTGTGCATTTAGGTTCAAAAACTTCCTTTGCTTTCCTGAAGTTCTTTTTTCATTATTAAAAAAAATTAAAATAACCTGTCAAACTTGGATTGCCTAAATGAACTTATAATTGCTTCCATAAACATTCCATATAATTGCTTCCACTTGAACATTAAGAACTTTTCCAGTGTGACCATGAATGCAGTTACATCTTCAGATCAGGATTTATTTTTTTTTTAATGAGTTGTGTTGTTTTAATCCAGCAATGATTCATCCATGGAGACATTGGTTTTGGTTTTTTTCAGCTGCAGCTAAGTGAGACTTAGGTGATATCAGAATATCAGATAGCAAAGAGGGAGGGGGGAACCAAACCAGAATTCCCCACTTCACAGTTCCAGAGGATCAGCTATTGATAAAAGCAGAATATCTCACACAGGAGGCTCAAATTAAAGCAGAGCTTGGCAACTGCAAAGCTGTGAATTAACAAAATGACAGAAGTAACACCAACTGGACTTCAGCTGCATACAGCAAATCACTGATATACCCACACCTTTCACAGGGAGGCCAGCCTCTGCTCTCCCTGCCACTCAAACTGAGATGTTGTTTCTTTGGGTTGAAATAAAGGGTAACTTTGCTCAGTCCTTCATGACAGATAGCCCTAAACCTAAACAGCACTGAACTGGAGGTAGGAGGACCCCAGTGAGCAGAACACACAAACTCTAAATTATGAAGGAGATCAGACAGTTCTGTGCTCATCTCCTCTGTAAAAAACTAAATAAAAATAAAAATTACAATAAAAAACTCACTGCAGCCTGTTGCCCAGGAGCTATTTCTGATTACACAATGGGGAAATACAGAAATGCTTTCCTCAAACTCTGCTCTGAATTACAGCCCCTACTCAATCAACAATGGCAGCAATGATCAGAGAAAAGAGAAGGAAACTGCTCCTTATTTAGTGAGGATCTTAAAAGCCCAGATGAGAATCTCAGCCAAATCCAAATACACCATAAACTCAAGTATTTATCTGCCTTGTTTTCTACACATGCTGTAGCTGAATACTCAGCTGAGATTAGAACCTTGTTTGGTTAAACCAAAGGAAATACATTCTGCTATGGACAACTTCCCCCAGTTCACAAATAACAGAACTCAGCTCCCCTCAAACTGGCTATAAACAGCAAAAGCTGTAACCAAAATAAACTACTCTCTAAACCCAAGCAAGCATCCCCCCCGGGGAGTTTGTGCTCTTTAACAACATCAATTTATTTAGATGGTATCAGAGGCACCTCAGCCTGGGGCAAGAGCTCTGAGCCTTCCCTGCCTGTGTGGAATCATTTCACAGGCTCCTGTTATTCACTTTAAAGCACTGGAGGAAACATCTTGTTTAATTTGCTTTATTGCAATGACGAACATTGCTTTTCTTGTGCGACAATCATTGCAAAATTAATGACCAACACATCAATAATCATTTACTATGATTCAATGCACTACACAGATGAGTTTTTTGTTTTTTTTTTTTCTGAAAGGCAATAATGCAATACAACAGAAGCATTTTTTCCAAAATATCTGGATATTCAAGGTGTAACTTGTGTATACTTTGACCACTTACTCTGGAAAACTCTATTCCATCATTGCCTCTGTTTGTAATGTGTTATTTTCTGTCTAGAGGAACCAACTTTATATGAAATATATTTTTTAAAACTAACTGAAATGGAACAACCACATAAGTTGTAAAAAAAATCCTGCATCATCAAGAATGTCCTTAATCAAAAACAGAGTTGTGTTCAAAATACAAGATCCAATTTTTTGAATGGTTATCTTTGAAATAATTATGTAGGTAGACACTCAGAAAGGAAGAAGTAAATGAAATAAGGAAGAACTTCTCAGGGTAAAGTAAAACTGAGATTTTATACCAGTCCATGAAAAGGTCCATTTCTAAATTCCCTCAGTTCTTTGAGATTAAAACTAGCTGGGGCTTCCCATAATGGAACATTGATTACTATATTTATGCTGAGCTAATCTGTATTTATGAAAAATTAATCCCACACTAAAAAGTAGAAATCATTAACAGGGCACAAGAGAGGAAGATTTCACAGACTTGGAAGCAAAACTATTTGTTCCTCCCATGTTCAATCTATGAACAAAAACACACTTGGCTGGAGGAGGCGGGGGGGTGGGGGGGGAAACCTTTTTGGGATATTTTAAAGACCTCTGGCAAGGAGAAACAGGCAATACCCATGCCTAGGTTTGTCACCATCATATTGCCTGGAAAAATCCTCTTTGCCCAGGATTCTTCTCCTGGGAAGCTGAGAAGCCTCAGAAAAAAAGGAAAACAATATTATCTCATTTGCTTCTCCTGTGTTTTGCTGCTTTGGAATGTGGTTTGGAGATTGTTTATCCAATTTATGAATTGTTTTGACTTAATGACCAATCACTGTCAGGCTGTGTTGGGATTCTGAGGAGTCAGTCACGAGTTTTTAATTAGTATTTTGTTAAACCTTCTGTAAGTATCCTTTCTCTATTCTTTAGTATAGTTTTAGTATAGCATTCTTTAGTATAATATCATATCATAAACCAATAAATTATCTTTCTAAGAACATGGAGTCAGATTCATCATTTCCTTCCTGCCATGGAGGACCCTGAAAATACCGTAGTTTTTGGTTTTTGTTTTTTTTTTTTTTTCCTAGGAGCTCACATTTGTGGGGATGTGAAAACATTCCCTGCAGTGAGGGGGATCTCACAGCCTTGGATAACCTTGGATTTCAGCAGTGCAGGGCTGTAGAGCCCAGTGTAACACAAAGACTTCAGCCAAAGCCCAGTGTGATCCTCTTTGACTCTGGGCATTAACTGGACATAAATAGAGAATTTAGGCAAATCAAAACTGGCTGCAGGCATGGGCAAAGCTGGCAGCTGCAGAGGGCAAAGGATTGCTTGGGGTGGGAAGGATGGAAGAGCCACATGCCTGTTGCCCATTTAACCCACACCAGAGCTGAGGAGAGCCAAGCTGGGACCAGCTGCTGCTGCTGGGGAGGGAAGGGGAGGCAGCAGAACGGGGGCTGCACTGGAGGGGCTGCATGGATGCACCCCTGGGAGCAGCTGCCCTCTCTGCCAACCCCTGCCTGCCTGCAGAGGGTCAGAACTGATTTTTGCACACCCCTCTGAGAAATCCTGAGCCAGCTTTAAGTCAGCAGGGGCTCAGAAAATGCAAAAAAACCAAGGAGAATAAAATTCACACAAAATGCTGCTTTTCTTCATGTTTAAAATACTCAGGAGAAGAGGATGAATGTAGTCTTAAATAAGCTGGTATTCTGGGATGTAGGGAGCAGGATGGACTGCAAAGATCTTTTTCTGATTAAAAAGGTGATTTATGACCTGGTGAGCTAGCACACTGATTTTATAAGTCACTATTTTGTTTTGCAGTTTTTCAGCTTTTCTTTATTTCATGCAGAAAGCCAAAGGAAACATACACATAAGAGAATTATTTGTCTTGCCATTTCATCTCTGCTTCCAACTACGACATATTAAAATGGATTTCTCTTTCCATTTGAATAAAACTATTAGAAGGATATAAAGGAACATTTTAATTTCTAAGATAACTTTGCCGAATTAAAACAGTGATACAGAGAAGCTTTATTGAAAAGCCTTTTCTTTTTAACACAAATTTTGAATCTGAGACAGCCAGGAGTTCTATATTTTACTATAAAATTACTCAAAAATTAACCTAGTAATTAAAGCTACTTTGCCAAAATGAGTATTTGGGTATAAGCATTTAACTCTGAACAAATGTACAGAATTAGTTCTGCTTTAAATGAATTAATTTCTATTTTTTAGTGATTTTTTTCATGCTTTCATTGGTGCTGGTTTTTTTTCTCCTTCTTTATAATGCAGTCAATATGTTTGAAAGGTTACTCCAAAGTATCATTACCCAGAAAAGGTTGCAAGATGCCTTCATAAGAAGTCTGTATTTTGGTAGCATATAATTAAGCTGATTGGAAGTATTGTTCTCAAACTTCAGATCTCTGAGATGCAGCTTCGTGGCTGTTAAATTTATTCCTGAAAAAAATTTGCTTTTAGATGAAGTGAATTCTTGTCTCAGAAGTTTTATACTGTCTGTGATCCATACCCTCCCCTGAGAGGGTCTTGGGAGGAGATAAAAGGACCAGGTAAAAAGGGATTTTTTAAAAATGAAGAAAACTAAGTTGTGCTTTAACTTAGTTTCTTTAAATAATAAGCATTAGAATAAAGCAGCAGTCTAAAAATAAACAAGTGTTTTGAGCAGCCACATCATCTCAGCCCGAAGCACAGACAATGTCTGTCTGAGTTAATTAAACAACTTAGGTGCTGCCTAGAACAGGCAGGAGGAGACATTATTCATCTCATCCCGTACTGAAAGGCTGCTGGATTTTGGGCAGATGTTTGAAGCAAATCATGGCAGTCAGTGCTGCCTGAAGAACACTCAGTCGCTCTCAGACAAGCTTAAACAGAGTTGTTTCGTGTCATTTACATATGTTACCATTTCTTCCTCATTAAAAATGAATCTTTGAAGGAACTCAAGGTAAAAATATTCACTTTTCTTTGTCCCATGGTCACATGAAACAGCTGAGATCCACAAAAAGACAGCTCTTGGTGTTTCTGAGAGTTATTTTGTGGTCACTGATACTTTTATTGTGATTTCAACAGGGAATTTTGTTCCCAGGTGATGGAGTGGTTCACTGCATCTTTGTGATGCCTCAGGTTTTGGCTTTTCTATTTTTCAGATGCTGTGCTGCTTTAGTGTGTAGTTCTGAGCTTCATATGAGGGGATGGTGAGCTCTCTGCACAGAGCAGGGAGACAAAACAATTCCTTCTCTAGCTGGGGGCCAAGGACAAATGATCCAAATCTCAGGCTCAAGAGCACAAACACCGTGGGCTGAAGAGAGAAAAACAAGCAGGGTGGGGCTTCATAAGCTAGAGCTGTAATTGGATAATTAACTCCAAAATGCAAATGGAGCAGAAGTGATAAAAGTGAGAGACCCTGTGACCAGTCGTGCATTTTGGGACCATTTTGGTTCATCTTGGGTGCAGCCCTGGCTGGGCTCTTGTGCTGCCCAAGGTGCAACCATTGAGGCCTTTTAATAAATCCCTACTTTATTCTTTAGCTCTGTCCAGCCTCTGTTCCAGGTCAGCCTTCACAAGGCATCCTGTGGACTTAGAAATAGTCACAAAATCCTCTCATAAAGCTGAGTTCTTTTCACCACAGAGATGGTGAAGTTCAATCCTGCCTTTGTGATTGCTTGTGATTGATCACAGAATTAAGTGTTATGTACATACACCATATTTAACATCTTCATCTGTGAGTTGATTGCATAGTGTACCTTTCAATTTTACATCAGTAGTATTTCTGCTTAAATATTTGTTTTCTGTAAAGGAACTAGATAAACTCTACTAAGTAGAGTTGTGAAACCTTCAGCCTGGTCTGCTTAATACAAACGACCATGAGAGGGATTTGTTAAATTCAAAAGTAAAACTGTTTCTAATAGATCATTCCTGATAACTCCAAATCAAGGAACCACAGAATGGTTTGGGGTGGTAGACACCTTAAGATCATCTCATTCCACTCCCTGCCATGGACAGGGACACCTTCCACTACCCCAGGTTTCTCCAAGCCCTATCCAGCCTGGCTTTGGATGCCTCAGGGATGGGGCATTTTCTCTGTATCTACAATAATGTTAATTCCAGTTCTCTTAATGGGATTGCCATTCTTAATGGGATTCTAAATCCCATCCTAATGGATAGGAATGATGTGATGAATCCATACCCTTCCAAACTGATCTGCTGTAATGTCCATGTTTTTTGGAGCAGGACTATATATGGGAGCAGAAAGAACTGGAAAAGCAAAATCTGCCTCTTCCACGGAATTTTCCCTGCTGATTGTACTCCACTCCAGCACATTTTCTCTACCACTGGCAAATGTATGAAGTTGAGGATTATTGAACACTATTGATTTCCCCTGTGTAACCTAATGGCTGATGAATCTTTTATAAATAATTTTATCAATACCTGGAATTCAAGGTTCATATTCACTGACTGTATTAGTAATCTCTAGAGGGATTGTTTGTCACCATCTGTAGGAAAAATGTGGGGTAGGGGAATTGATGTCTGATTGATCACTGCTTTCCTGTGGAATTAATCCCTTGTGAACATTTTACAACACTTATTCAAAACATGCTCATCAACAGCCCTTTTGAATTAACACGGTGTAGGCTTTGAAATGATGATCAGCACTTCAAAGGATGGATTGGGTAAAAGTGGTTCAGTTGTTCAGCATTAATCCAATGTCAAACATAGTCCCTGAAAACCATAGACAGCATTTGTTCTTTGATTAGATATTTTAACCACAGACATATTTTGTTACCTCTAGATAGCACATAGACATAAGAAGAGTTAAAAGTCATTAACAAACACATTTTGTACTGGTGTGAGCATGGTTTTCCTCTGACACAAGCTGTTACTGAAGCTTCTGCACATGAAAACATCAATAAATAATTTTATTTCAAAGAGCATATGTGTGTGTTCACTTTGGCTTTGACTCCTCTGTACTGAAATTTAGGTACTTGGTTCTTGTTGCAAGTGATTCATATCACAACAGGATTAATATATTCAGGAAAACTTACAATCAGACATGAAAAGATAACATAAAAATTTCTAAGATTGCTCTAAATGTTATGAAAATAAACGGCTAGGAGGACATGTTCAGATTTTTCTATGTACAGCTTCCATAAATATCACAGCAATTGGAGGCACATAACCTAAAACATATTTATCTGCTTTAGTTACCAAAGAAAGTATTCACAGTGCAATTGAGGCATTAGAAATAGCCCCAAAATTTTATGACACTGTAATTTGTTGAATATTAACAGGATAAAATCACAAATATTCTTCTTATATGTCTCAGGAGAATGATTCACTAAAATGCAGAAATTGATGGAGTGCCGGCCTCTGTGGTTTTTCCTCCTGTAATTTTTCCTGTGATCCATCACTACATCCTTTGCTGTCAGGTCTTTTTGTACTCTTCTTGAGAGGTGCAATGTGCTTACCAGGCCATGGGAATCCAAGGATGATGCTTTTCCTAGAAGTCTGCTAAATCCTGGGCACCACCTGAAATAAGAGATGGGTCCATGGTGCCACAGTTCTTTCTTGCAGGTGTTTTCCTGTCTTAGTTCCTTCCCATTTTACCTCCTGCCCAAATGCAGTTTGGTTGGTAATTCACCTTAACAATATTTTTGTGGACCACTGAGTGATAAGAGGAATAAGTCTTTGAGTAAGAGGGTAGAAAAAAAATCAGCAATTTGTGCTTTGGGAGAAGAGAAAAAGAAAAGGAAAAAAGAC
>JAYDZK010000056.1:69067896-69081131 GCA_034509185.1 Euphonia xanthogaster | reverse complement strand
CAGGATTCCTCAGCTCTGGTTCTCAAGGCTGTTTATTTTCTCTTATCTCTTCCATTCTTTCTCTGCCCTGCCGAGGTCTGTCCAGCAGGTCGGGCTGTGGCACAGTCCCTGCCTTTGGGGTGGTGTTGGCTTTTTATGCTAAGAACTACGTGTGCTTTATTTACAATAATTTCCCAATACCCATCACCTGTGTTAGACAGTCTGTCTCTAAACCAATCCAAAAGTGCCACCATCACAGCAGGAGATGGAGGACAAGAAGAAGGACAGGACACGCCCAGATTCCTCCCTCTTGCCTCTTGAACCCCCATTCTAAAAAACCCCAAAATTCTGCCTTTTCACCCTGTGACAAATTCACTGCCATTCTACTCAAACCCTTGTGGCTTGTGACTCCTCACACAAAGTTGGGAATTGTTTCCATGGGCTAAAATCAAAGGCACAGGTGTCTGTGACTGTGCCAAGGTCTCTGAGCCCCCTGCCAGGGTCAGGAGTCCTCCAGGGCAGCCAGAGGAATGTCCTGGGTTCTGACACCTAGGCATCCCCTATTGGCAGAAAACCCAGCTCAGTCCCAGCCTACCTAGTTTAGGCTCTCCTAAACTCAGTATTTCTTGCTGTAAGCTCAGCTCCCAAAGCCTCACACTACAAACAGCTCCTCTGCTTATTTAATGAACCCGTTCACAGTCACAACATTGGGGTTGTCTGCTGAGCTCCTCTGCTTGGGAAATAAAATCTCAAGGGCAATGGAAAGCAGTCCTTTTGTGAAATTTCACAGGTTTAACTTCAAACAGATTTACAAAACAAAACCAAACCAAAAATTGATGAGCATTCTTAAAGTGAATGCAAATCTTTGAGGTGCTTTGAGGTTTAGTCTGGAAAAGTAATTTGTTCTCATTTCTGTTGTACTGCTTTTGCTCACTAATCTCCATGAATCCTTATGACAAGCATGGCACACTGTTTCAAGGAAACATTTAAAACAAAATAGCTGTTTTGGAGACCTTCCTTTCAGATATCTCGAGTTAGGCATACAAAACCAACTCTGCTGAGCCAGCTTCAGAGAGCTACATCCTGCTCTGATCTGCTTGTCTAGACTTCCTTCAGTCAAGTGAGAGAAACAGACAGTTTGGGATTGGAATCCTGACATGCAAATGTAAACACAGTCCTGTGTTCACTGAGCACAGAGAGAATCCAATCTCTGCCCCCAGCACAGGAAAACACAAAGCACAACATTAATTCAGCCAAGATCAATCTCCCAGCTAACACTTGCATTGGATGTTTTTTTTTCTTCCAGTTCACACACATCCTCTTGAAATATTCAAGTGTGCAGCATTTTTATAAAAGCCTTAAAATATTTCAGTCTAGAAATTACCACAAAATGAAGCACTTAAAAAGATGTAATCAACTGACATTTTTGAAAAGTGTTGGTTCAGCCTTAGAGTGGAATATACAGTTGGCCCTTCCTGATTTAGGCAAAGACTTTTTCCTCTTGAAGTTCAGGCTATTCAAGATTGGTTATTTCCCTCTTTTTCAACTGTGCTGTTGTTGGCTTGATGCTCACTTGTAGGGAGGGCTCAATTCTGCACTTCTTTGCTACTGCAAATGGTCAGAAGGAGTTTAAAATTTAAATTTACTGTACATCCAATTAGCATCACAGAAGATGCTCACAAGACCCAGTCCAGAAAATCTTGAAACAACTTGAACCACCTACATGTTTAAAAGATTTTTTTAATACTTTCTTATCTCAGAAAAACTTCTTGCAATTTCTTTTGAAGTTTGAATTTGTCCAACATGGAATACAGTGGCAGCTAATTTTCCCTTATTTATTTCTTTAGACAATCAGTTTCATGCTCTCTCATTTTCTTGCATAGAGGTTTTGTAAACATTTATATGAAATTTACAGAGATGAACTAAGAATTTATGCTTTTGGTACTCTCATAGTTCCTAAACTCCCCCAAGAACTGTGCAAAGAACTGAAATCAGACTCAAGAATCTCTCCCTTGCATAACTGATTCCTGACTGCTGCTTAGTCAGTAGAGGATTTGAATAAAGTTTATATTTGTCCCTGACACAAACCTCCTTTTCCAAACTTATGATGATCTCAGCTGCTCAAAATTCCTTGTAAGTTTTCATCAGAGAAATTGCTATGCACAAATACTCTTTAACTAATCTCTGCTACCTCATTTAAAGAATACAAAATGTTAATATTACAGAGTATATAAGGTTAAGTATTAAATTCTATAGTGAAATCACTTAACTGCATGTTGTCTGTATCACACATATGAAGATTTAACTCATGGAAGTCACTATGGATATGTCCACTCCTCAGGAAATGGAATAAAATGGAATAAAAATGCTCAGCCACGCTGCTACAACTCCAAAGAGAGTTGCTCAGAACTATAAATGGACAGAAGAGAATTATTTCCCTTCATTTGATCTTGCTGTTCTCTTTCACAGTGCAAGAGTGCAGTGAAATATATTTAAATAACTTCCAAGAAGTCTCACAAGCACCATCATCATCTACCTTCCCCAGGAGATTCAAGAAACAGCACACAGGCCACAGAACTGATCATGGAGCAGGATATTCTCTTTCCACGGCATTCCCCTCAAACATCCTGTATTCTGAAGGCATGAATTTTGCAAACTAAAACCTGCATTAAAAACATTCTCGAGCCAGACAAAGTGTGGACTTCCCCCCTCCTTAAGAACAAAAAGTCATTGAGAAAGTCTGGTGAACGCTGAGCCCAGGACCTGAGCCTGAGAAAGGTCAAGTCTGTTCTAAATGCAGAGCCAGTGATGTTCCAAAAGAGTAGAAAAACTCACATCCTCTGCTCTCCCGCTCCCAATATAAACCTGGATTATTTAGATAAGCTTTTTAGGACAAAGGTTAATGAGCCTTTAGGTCAAAACCCAATAGTTATCAGCATTATCAAATTAAACAGCTATTCTTTTTGTTTTGCTCCCCATTTTTTTCCCCCGGGGAAGAAAAAAGTTGTTAATCCAAATTGGAAACAAGCAAAATAAAACAACAAAAAAATCCTTTCCCAAGCCTGAGTGCCATATCCATGCTGCACAGTCCCTTTATAATCAGACCTTTTTGTCAGATACATTTCTGATTGATTTGTCCAAAATAAAATCAAGATGTTAGTTTGTTATCTATAAGTGAGAGACAAGCTTTCCTGCCTCCACAAAGAGCTTTGCAACTAAAATGAAAAGATGGTGCTTGCAATGAAATAGACACGATTAAAGCATGTACAGGAAATTAATGGAGTACTCCTAAGTCTGAAATTAAGTGGCAGAACAATAGCTACAAGAGTTGAGGATTCCAGGCAGTAAGTGACTAATGACCATCACAATTAGCAGACTCATTCTTCACTGCACTTAGCCAATTGTTCAGGTTTGCTGAGATAATTCGTTAAATGCCTGCATCACAAACTCAGCTACTTTCAGGTGTCTCCTACTGCTCTGCAGCAGCAAATTATACAACAGGGAATGGGACAGCACAAGATTTAATGGAGAGGCCTGGGAGTCCTGGGCAGACATGAATTTCCCAGCTCAGTTCACAGCGACAAGGAAACATCCCCCAGGAACAGCTTTCCATGGAGCTACAAGGGCAATAATCCTGGGATAAACCCTGCCAGATGGGGCTGTGATTACACCATGAATTCATACCCCAGACTGAATTAGGCAAATTAGCCACCAGCACGGGACACTGGGTCACACCTCACACTTCCAGCTAGGAGGTGAAAGTCTGAAATCTTCTGCTCAGGCTCCTCTAACAGGCAGAAGAGGCAGCACAACTTCTACTGGCCACAAACCTCCAGTTACAAAATCCTGTCTTAGGTGCTGAGAAAGCTTTTCCATGCTTCCCATTTTGGTTTGTGCCTTCCAGGTATTTGCCTTTTTGGTTCATTAAGTGCCTTCTTCATAGTTTCAAATAATTAGATGAGAAAGAGGAAAAATGAAAACAAAAAACCCAAACTAAAAACACCAAGTGCAAACATTTTAATGGGGGCTGTGAAGCTGCCATGCTGTCAAAGAGGAATTTAAGTTTGGCTGGAAACAGCAAAGGCCTCCACTTCAGAAAGAGTTTTGCTTCCATTCAACTTCCTACAGATCTGAATTATAGTTCCCCCTCTTCCAAAATCTGTTCAGTCTGACCCTGCACTGGTTTTGTGATTGTACATCTAAAATGAGTTTATGATTTTTACCAGCAGTAAATTGATAGCCAGCCCTGTAGAAGATACTTGTCTACTCTCCTGCCTCTTGCCACTGTTCTATTAACAGATGCTATTACCTTCCAAATTAACAAATGCATTCCAAGATGCATTGGCATCTTCTAATTATTTTATAAACTACACCAGACGTTTTGGTTGTGCCTTAGACACATTATATCTGCTGCTTAAATCTTTTGTTCTTATCATTGTGTGTCAGAAAAACGTGCATAAATGCTGCTCATGACATGTTAAAAATAAAGCTATGAAGCTTTTGGATACTTTGTAAAAAGCTAAAGAAGCTAATTCTGATTTCACACAATAAATTAGGAGAAACTCCATTGTTGCTGCAATGCCAAAAGTTGCATGGAACCAGCAACAATCTTAAATGTCTCCAACTCTTCTGAAGAGAAAAGTTCAGGAAATATCCAACTGCTGGAAAGGCACAACAGATTTTCTTATGTATTTTAATAGCAACCTTTGGGATTAGAAAAGAACAGAAGTATCAAACATGAAAATACTTCCTTTGCCTCCTTTGCATCTTCTGATCAACTCTGAGCCATGAATTGTAAAGTCTCATGGAGGCATTGCAATTAACATGCTTCCTTCCTTGCTGGAACCATGCTGATTTTTTAAAGGGAAGTGAAGGCATTCTTCCACTTACAATCGAATGTAAATTGTATAATTTATTAATTATTTCAGTAGCACTTGATATTTATTTTAATTAATCTTTAAGTCAGACATTAACACTAGGGAGTAACAGCAGGACATCAGAAGCAGCAAAAGGTTTTTCTTTCCACTTGAGTGCATTTTTTATGACAAAAAAATAGATAATGCTCTTGTTTCTTTTTAAAGTATGAAAAATAAAGTTGGATGAAATTAAACCATGTACAATGGATGTTTCCAAAGAGAACAGAATGCTTTTGAATGGAATAGCTGTATGTATGAGCAGGCCATAGGAATTCCTGCTGGAGACAAACCAGCAATATTTCCCATGGCCTGTGGGAAGAGCAGATGATGACAAGCACAGACCAAGGTTGCCCTCCCTCCATCTCATCAAGCCACAGCAACAAGCCCTTGCCTGGCCCAGGAATTTGTAGCTGAACCAACTTTTTCCATGACACTGATAACTCGAAGCAGCAACAAGAATGCACAATTTTTTTTTTTTTTTTTGTTCTCTTCTGGCTTTGTTTTAAAATTTGTTAGAGTTTTTTCCTAGACAAGCTGAGCTTCAGTGACCTGACATTCTGCTGAACCTTTTATTGCAAGTGAAAAATGAGAATTACTTTGGCCCCTTAAAACACTGAGTACAAGATGCTTAACTTTTAACTCAATTTTTACCTAAGCATTATGCCTTACTAAACTGCTATAGGATTTACATGAATACAGCCAGCACTGGCTGCTGTATTTCCCTACATTTGGCCTCTACAGACACCAGATATATATCAACATAAATATAATTTCTGGGAAAACACAAGACCTCTTTTCTTAAAATAAAAAAATCAGAATCAGATGAAAATAGCAGACAGACCTGTCTAAAAATAGTGTGTGTTTCAATGTTTTGGTTTTTCTAAGATGATAATAAATCTGCTTAAAAATTTTGGCTGTTCATGCCCTCAAATAAATCACTTAGTGTGTCATTTTTCCTCATCCATCTAATTGCAGCTGGAATAGGAAGGAAAAGAGGGGGAAAAAAAGCAATATTGGCACGACTTTTGCATCAGGGTCATTCAGGAACACATTTGGTCGATGACATGGGCAGGATTAGCTCTGTGCTGGCTTGGAACTGCAGTTCACCATGCTCAGCTCATCCATTTCTCCTCCTCCTGACAACACTTCCTTCCCTGTGCCCACACACTGCTATGCCCAGCTCTGGAAGCCAGACAGACACAGAGTTTTTATCCTGCTTTACTCAGAATTGCTTCAGGCAACTACTCTCTGGAAGAAAGTTCTTCTACTCTGTGCTGACAAATTGTAAAAAAAAAAAAAAAACAGATTAAAAAAAAAAAAGACCCACAACTCACACCCCTTGCAATCTCAAAGCTGTTTCACTTAAAAACAAAATTATGTCATTCCACCTATTTTAAGAGACTCAAATCTGCACTGAACAAGACAGCTGTTGCTTCTTTGGGCAGGAATTACTTGTCAGCATTTTACACAGTTTCAGATACTAAATATTTTCACTAAATCCTCCAAAAACCTCTCTCCACCCAAGGAATCCAAGGATAAATACTTGATTGTAGAGTTAAAAAAGAGGAGACAATCTCCATGCTAGAGTAAACAGAGACAAGTGCTTAAACTTCATGGAGTGAAGCAAATCCCACCCCTTTTTTTTTTTCCTGATCAATGCAGAGAGAAGTGCAGAGAGGAAAGCAGCTGCTTTTCACAGGCAGGCAGTACCAAATGCCACTTTCAAGGTCACAGACCAAATAAGAAGTCACAGGGCAGAAACAACATAACTTTCCTTTTCATAATTGTTTTCTGAATCTGTCTGGGCACTCTGAGTTCATGCCATCATTTCCCTTTTTTATATGCCTTGTTGCTTTGCACATTTCAGTGACTCTTCACACACAATATCAAGAACAGACAATATAATGGGAATTAAAGCTCTTTGAAAGCCTGTGCCACAAATTCAATTAGCAGTAGCAAGAACCCAGTAGTTAGCAGCAAGTCCAAAAAATGTAATAGGATTACTTGGGGGTTTAGTGATGAATCAAGTCCTACCCAAATACTTTCTTTTTTGGCTTTGTCCTCCTCCAGAAGTGAGCACAGAGAGACTGCTTTTTGTAATAAAGTCCAGAATGACACTTTTGGTTAGTCTTTGAAAGATCTGCTTCAAAGTCCATGAGTGCTGTAATAATGACCATGAGCAGCCAAGGAATTTTGTTTGTGTCTACAGTTTAAAACACACAAAGCTAATCTTTATTAACAGAATATATGTTATGGTATTTGTTGCCACTTCCCTTCAGGACAGGTTCTCTACCCAGAAGCATGATGAGGAAATGGAGGAATAAAATTCAATTCTCTGCCACTATACAAAAGAGCTCCTTCCAAGGCAGAAATGATGACTCCCAGCCTTAAAAGCAATCAGTTCCAAGCAGAAAACTCCAGAGCAATGCAGCCACCCACCAAACTGGAGCCAACCCCAGGAGAAATGGAAGCTACAGTGTGAGAGAAGGAAGTTGGAAATAACTGCTCCAGGAACGAGCTCAAACCCAAGCACATCTACCAGAGGCCTGTTCTGAGCTATGAGAAAGCCCCAGCCAGGCATTTATCTGCCACACCAGTAAGTTGCCACCCTTAGATTTAGAGAAATCAACTTTTCCAACTCCATTTTGCTCTGGCCTCAGCAAAACCATTTCAGGGCTCTTTCTTGCCTACACCACGGTAGGAAGTTGGTTGTGTATGAACAATATTTATGTGAGAATGTGCTTACTATGTCTGGGAATTTCCCTGGAGCAATACACACATCTATTGAGTACACTGCAAAGTCAGCCATCTTCTGCTAGAAGTCTCCTTGATGCACTCAAGAAAAACTCAGCTCTTTGGCTGGAAAGAATTCCTAAAGCTCTGCAGCATTAGCACACTAAAAGGAGCAAAAAGCTTTGATGTAATTATTACCAGTAGGTGGTATGCATCAACTATTATTTTCAAGCCAGCAGGTTATTCAGCAGCTTTAGAAACAATAAAACCCTCAAGACTTGAGGGAAAAAAATAAAATATTTTTAAAAAATCATTAACCAATCTTATGCATTCATGATAAATTGCAATTACAAGCAGGCATCCATGCTGGGAATAATTAGCAGCATACCTCAACATTATTGAATGTCAATGAAGTCAAGAATACTCTTCATGAAAGAACAATACAGAGGAGGTGGCCAAGTTGTATTTAAAAGGAGGCAGGAGCAATTTTGTTAATTGCAGGGAAAAATGCCAGCTGTAAACAGAACAGGCTCTCAGTTTGTAGCATTTCTTCAAAAACAGGAACCAAACACACTGAAGGGCAAAACATTTTGTTGCTAAAGTTTAGGAGAGGACAGACTGCTTGCTGGCCAGATTTTATTCTTTTTTAATACTTCTTGATAATAAGGTATTGCTACTCTAAATTAGATATTTGGTATTTTGAGTTCTGTCATCCACAGGAGTCTCCCAAGTCTGTAAATTGTGCATCTAAGGGAATGATGAACCTAACATAAAATGCACTTCTAAGGAGCAGGAACATGAATACAAAATGTACATTTCAGTGCAATAAGGGCAGATAAGGGAGTTTGTTCTCCTACTTTTAACAACTCCAAAGTCAAGTTTCATTTCTTAAGAATGCATTTGTAAATAAAAGAATTTCTTAACAACGTTGTCTGTGACAGTGCCTCAGTAGTGGTTTAGGCTGGGTTGCTCTTTCTCTCATAACAATATTTGGTTGTCTGCTTTGAAGGAAAATGGCAGAAGAATTATTCTTTAAACAAGACTGCAAGAAGATGAAGCAAACAAAAACCCATACAAATATGTAAGCCCCCAGATCTGCAGCCCCTTGACTCTAAATTAATTGCCTCAGACCAACCAAGAGCCTGAGTAGGAGCCACAGACTGCAGACCTCTTAATATCTAAGTTTACGCTGCTATAACTTGTCTGAAAAATGCAGAATTTATGAGCAGAAGAAGAAGAATTTATGAGAAGAATTCCCAGCTATAGGGAAATTCCTAAGTGAAAATATTTTAAATGAAGCAGAGAAGGCAAAAGATTTTTCTGGCATGCTTGGAGAGAAGAAGGGTGGTGGGTTAGTATCACAAGAAGATGATAAAATACGTAGTAGTCCATTGGTAACTAAGGAATATGTTAAACGACACTTAAAAAAATAAACACAGTCTTAATATTCCTGGATAACTCACAGAGAATACTTGAAATATATTTACATATTATTTCTATAGCCTACCTGTACCCAAATATGATAAAATTTATGCCCGATTACAACCTTCCAATATTTAAAGGGGGCTTATAAGAAAGATGGGGACAGACTTTTCAATAGGACAAGTGGTGGCTCTGAAATAAAAGGGGGAAGATTTGAACTTAATTCGAGGAATAAATTTTTTACAATGAGGGTGCAGAAACACTGGAACAGGCTGCCCAGAGAGGCAGTAGATTACACATCCATCCCTGGAAACATTCAAGGTCAGACTGGAGAAGGTTCTGGGCAACCTGATCTGGTAAAACATTCCTCTGTGCATTGCAGCAGGGCTGGACTAAAAGATCTTTAAAGGTCCCTTCCAGCTGAACCAATTCTATGATTTAAACTGAATATCCTTTGCTTCCACATCACATTTGATCTGGTGCCCCAGGGTATTCTAACAGCACTCTTTAAAAATAACAGTACTCTTAAATAAAAATATTTATTTTCTCTTTCTTAATATTTATTTAAATAAAATTAATTTAATAATTATTTATAAAATATTTATTATATCTTTCTTAATTTTAAAGAGATATAAACTTTGTTGAAGAGCTTTGAACAGCAAGATTGTGCCCAGAAGAACCACAATAAAAAAACCAAAAACAAAACAAAAAACAACAACAACAAAAAAAAAAAAAAAAACAAAAAAACCAACAAAAACCCAAAACAAACAAACAAAAACAAAAAAGAAAACCAAAAAACCAAAAACAACAACAAAAAAAAAACCACACACATGCACACACAAAAAAAAAAAAAAAACAAAAAACCAAAAAAACCCCCCAAAAAACCCATAAACATATTTTAGTAAAAGACTTTTTAGATATTCCTCATGCTACAACACACCAGGCAGAGTTTCACAGGGAGCAGCCAGCGTGGGCTGGGCTGACCTTTAGCCAAGGCTTTGTTTACACGGGCAGGAGGCAGCACGGCCCCTCCAGGAAAGGCTCTGCACGGTGCCTGATGCCAGGGCAGGGCTGAGCCAGGGGAGGAGGTGGAGAACGGGACCCAGATGTGCCTGCCCAGCCCCAGATGTGCCTGCCCAGCCCCAGATGTGGCTCCGCAGCTGGAGCGCATCAGGCACGGGCATCCCCGGCTCCAGGACCCTGTCCCATCTCAGGGGTTTTGGGGTTTGGAGGGGTGAAAAAGGATCAGCAAACCTGCTTCAACACCCACCCCATTCAACAGGGACACGCTAATGCAAATGCTCCCAAAATCCTCCCAGGAATTGACCACTGGAGGTGAAGACAAGTTAGAGTAAATTCATAATTATCACTATTTAATTCAAAGGAGACTTGTTTATTAGAGCCAGCTAATCACTCCAGAGCCCCATTTCTGCTCATCTCCAAACCCAGGTGTCACAGACATATCTTATGAAAAATCTTTTTGCCAGGATTTTTTCTCCTGAGAAGCCTCAGAGGAAAAGAAAAACAATGATTACCTGCTGCTGTGGAATGCAACAGGTGCATCTTGGATTGTCTCATGTGGTTGTTTTTAATTAATGGCCAAAGCCCAGCTGTCTCAAACTCTCTGGTCAGTCACAGGATTTTATTATCATTCCTTTCTATTCCTTGCTAGCCTTCTAATGAAATCCTTTCTTCTATTATAGTATGGTTTTAGTATATCATTTTAATAGAATATATATCATAAAATACTAAATCAGCCTTCTGAAACATGGAGTCAAGATTCTCATCTCTTCCCTCATCCTGGGACCCCTGCAAACACCACCACACCCAGGCAGAAAGCTTTTCTGTTTGACCAAGACTAACAGAAGCCAGGGGACCTCCCAGGACAGGTGAACATTGTAAAACTGACAGGACTGTGGCATCCTTTATACACCAGGTATTTATGAGGCTGTGCAAACCAAAGGAGCCTTCCTGGTTTTGAACATCCCAAAAATCACAAAAGTTGTCACAGAACTGATACTGAACAACTGCAAACCCAATTGAGCTTGGCAGAAATGGAGGCACTTCTACAGCACAGAAAATAAGATTAAAAATATCAGTTGACTTTGGGCAAGTTGTGGTTTGTCTATTTTCCTAGAAGGAAAGTGGGACACTTCCTTTATTTATAAAGTGTTTGTTTCTATAACAAGTGTTTCTCTGTAGGGTTATTTTCATACATATCCCCTAAAATTCTAGTGTATTAATGGCATTCACCTGAGTTTGGAAGGTAGACAAGATTTAAAGAAGGTGTAAAACACTAACTGAGTAAACACATGTTTTCACTGCATAAGAAAAAGCATATTACTGTTGTGATGCTTCAGCTTTACAGAAGTTGTGTCCCTGCTCATGAATGATTTTAGCAAGATGCTCTTGAGGCCACATTGTCCTCCTGGTACCTGTTCAGGAGAACTTGGAGGCAGACACAGCTGGACAAACAGCACAGACAAGGGGGTGAGTCATTACCAAGTGCTAAAAGGCCTTTCCCAGAACAACTTTTCCCAGAACAACTTCAAACAGGAAATTTTGTGATTAGGTAAAAGCTTCTCCTGGCTGGTGCACTGCTGTCAGAGCACACAGGGTGCACAGCAGTTTTGTAGATCACGCCTCACAGACCAAGTTTTCACTTCCACATGAGTAACCACACATGATCTTTCTTTGACAAAGCCTGAGTCAATAATCACCTTCTGCCATCAGGCTGCCCCTAAATCATGAGCTGTTTTCTGAAAGAACATGGGGTTTTTTTTGGGGGCAAAAAGCACAATAATTTGATTTTCTACTACTGCAAGGGCATAGAGGCAGAGCAAAGGTTTGTATGTCTTTAACTTGAGTACTTCCATACCTTCCAGTGGGTTGGGCTGTTTGTTCTCCCAAATGGGGGATGGGAGAGGATTTTGTTTTCCCCTGCTGGGTTGTTTTCGTTTGTTTTTTAACACCTGGATTTTTCCATAAAGTAAATTTACTTGCTTGCACCAAGAAATCTGAGCTATGCACACACAGCAAAATGGTAATGTTTTTTGGATTCAGTACATTGATCTTCATACACACACAGTTCAGTTTTACTTTATGCTTCCATGCTGGGTTTTTTTTGCATAACTGGAAATAGATCACAGTTCCTGAAGAACATATGCAATTCAAGACAAAAAGAAAAAAGCTGGATCCACATGAATGATGATCACATCTTCCATAATTAAAAAAGAACAAATCACTTAACTTTTTTAAAAGCAAGCACTTAGGTACCAAACACTTCAAATTCCTGACATTAGCACTTAAAGAAAATTAGGAAAACCAAAAAAAAAAGGCAAAAATAAAAGCCTCAAAAAGAGTAATTTTGCATTTGCTGGGCAAGGCACTGAACAAAAAGGTTTGAAACCAACCTGCAACCCTGGAGTGCTGCTCCTGAAGGCTGAAACTTTTCCATAATCCTTTATCACAAAGAAGTTCTGGCTGGAACAAACCTCCAGACCTTCACAATTTTTACCATCTCCAAGACAGTGCAGCAGCTCCTTTGCACAGAACTTTCCTACTCCTCTTCAGCCTTCTCACTTACTTCTCCAACCTGCCTCTCACATCCTCTATCCCACTCTTTGTCCTCTCCAGCATCTCACTAAAACTTTCCTCACCTGTGCATGCTCAGTCATTCCCTGGGGAGGAGCAATCCTCCCCTGCCCCTCCAAGGCTTATCAGCAGCCAAGGACAAAGAAAGAGATTAACAAGCAGCTCCTCTCCTATCTTGCCAGAGGCTCCTTTCAAAGAAACAAGTGTCACCTGCAGGTTAACAACCTCACTAATCAGTTCAGCAAACAACAGAAGAAAGAAAGGACTCTGGAGATGAAAGCAAACAGCAAGATTTTAGTGACCTTTAATTGAATTTGAGGGATAAAAACCCCCAAACCTAGAGAAGGCATGATAAAAATCTCCAGCAGTAAAAAACTGATGAGCTTTTGTAGCATCCCAGGAGTTCACGGGGTGTCACATCACAGCACATGTCACAGTTGAGACAGCCCTAACACACAGAGAATGTCACCATGAAATTCCAGGAAGCTTCAACCCACACAGAGCAGCACCAAACCTCCTCAGGAGGCTTCACCCCAAACCCAGCAGCACCAAAGCTCCTCAGGAGGCTTCACCCCAAACCCAGCAGCACCA